>OY744528.1:129162408-129434908 GCA_963556195.1 Sepiola atlantica | reverse complement strand
TCGGTAACTGAACCAATCACTTATTTGCGTCGAACTTTCTCAGTTGTGTTAGAACTCCTGTATGCTCCAGGCAGTCTGGCATACCATAAGAAAAACAAACATTCAATGCAACTCTCTGCTTTTTTAAACAGCAAGCAGTTTGTAAAACCATGTGGAAATATTTTTAAGGGGGGAAACTCAACGATCCTCACCGTTAGCAATTCGTCTTCTGGTCTGAGGCATTTTGCTTTAAATACGACTGATGACTCTATCTGGAGTAAAAACAAGGCAGAATTTTTCCGACTTCCACGATGACCAGATCGACTAAACCAAGGGATCCCCAGCAAACATAATAATCTATAGTATTTCAATAAAATAATGTATATCTCTATACATATAAAGTTGTAGTCATTTGTCGCACTGACATTGATATTAAAAGCCCACCTTTCTATTCAATAAGCAAAAACATTTTCCTAATATACTCAGTTGTGGATATGTGAGCGACTTCAAAAGGGATAACTAATTTGCATATTCCTTTAAAAAACGAACTCTCATTAATTCACTATTCGTTTTTTTTCTGTTTTCTTATTGGATGATTGGTGTCATTTAACTATTACGCAGTTCTTTTTGCGGTTACTATAAAGGTCAGTTGTTTTGTATAGGCTTCAGGACAAACCTGGCAAAGAATGAATTTAATCCTCAATGAATGGGCATTATTTATTTACTAAAAGCGGATCATGGCTTCAGATCTTTATTTTTTATTTTTATTTTTTTTGCAACAACGTTCTATAATGTCTATTTGCTTTAACTATTTTGTTTGCGAACCGCACAAGATGTGCGAAACCTTGTAGAGAGAAACACATTTTTCCATTTTCCATTCTGCCCACACAGCATTCACATCCGGCAGATTTGTAAGACTTGTTGTGTAGCAAGTGTTGAATGAGCAAGAAATCTGATTTCTATCGACAAAAAGATTTATTTATATTTGTACATTGGATGATTTTGAGGACTTTTGTCTCATACATTTTTGTTCATTTTAAAAGTTTATACTAAGTAGTTTTAGTAGAGAATTGATGCAACTTTTACTTTTCTCGAATACAAAAAGTAATTTTAAAGTTTTTTTTCATTTATGAAACTCTTTTCTATTTCAAGTTGAAAAGTCCAAGATTGATGGGCATGCTGCTGCTGCTGCTTCTTCGAGAGATTGTTCACTTCTCCATTACCGGCCGGATGAAGACATTCCTAATTATATAAACATCATCAAAGGAATGTTTGTTTATGCTTTTATCTGGGGATTTGGAGCTCATTTGCATGAAAGGTAAGCTGCTAAATACGATAATGAAACGATTTGCATCGCACACACACACACACACATATTATATTAAAATCAACTGAATCCATCTTTGTTCAATAAAAGTTTCTTCCTACTTAGTGTTATGATCACAAGTTAACACACAAGATGCCTTGTTTTATTTTTTAATGTGTGGGAAAAAATTGCTTTAAAATTTGCTGTAATTAATAATGAGATTTTAAAACAACTGTTCTTTCTCTCGAAGTAAATTTTCTCTCAACTATCATCGCTCTCCCTCTCTCTATTTATATAGATTGCATTCATTTCTGATTTCAAAACCATTATAAGTTATATTTCACTTATCCCTGAACTCTCACCATCAGTCAGCTGTTTTCTGATTTGAATATGAATTTCATTCTCTCCAAACAACCAATGGGAAAACTATGAAAGAAAAAAGAAACCACCGACTTTCAGTGAAATCATTTAATGAAAGATGGCATTGCTTGACTGATTTTTCTTTATCTACGAACGAGATTTCTTTGCTGTTTATCTTCAATTAATATTGAAGAACAAATACATTTTTTCAGTCTCTATATTGACCAATTCCTATCTGTTTATACAAAAGTAAAAGACCCACATGTCAAAATATGGTTGACAAAAGCCAGTGAGCAGTTTATCCTTAAAACTCAAGAAAATACAGTATTTTTTGCCTGGTCCATTCTCCCAGCTTGAAATCTAAGGTACTATGTTGATCCGAACTTCTGTAACATTATAAATATATAAACATTATAAATATATAAACATTATAAATATATAAATTATATAAATATTATAAATATATAAACATTGTAAATATATAAATATTATAAATATATAAATATTATAAATGTATAAATATATAAATATTATAAATGTATAAACAGTATAAATATATAAACAGTATAAATATTATAAATATATAAATATTATAAATATATAAATATATAAACAGTATAAATATATAAACAGTATAAATATTATAAATATATAAATATTATAAATATATAAATATTATAAATATATAAATATTATAAATATATAAATTATATAAATATTATAAATATATAATATTATAAATATTATAAATATATAAATATTATAAATATATAAATATTATAAATATATAAATATTATAAATATATAAATATTATAAATATATAAATATATAATATTATAAATATATAAATATATAATATTATAAATATATAATATTATAAATATATAAATATATAAATATTATAAATATATAAATATTATAAATATATAAATATATAAATATTATAAATGTATAAATATATAAATATTATAAATATATAAACAGTATAAATATATAAATATTATAAATGTATAAATATATAAATATTATAAATATATAAATATTATAAATGTATAAATGTATAAATATATAAATATTATAAATGTATAAATATATAAATATATAAATATTATAATCATATAAATATTATAAATATTATAAATGATGCGCTTATTATTAAATCACTCCATTGTATTACTTTCTACCAACACAACCAACTGCTTACAGATTTGTACTTGATCAAATACGAAATTGTAAACATGCAGATAGACCGATCAAATAAAAAAAGCACAAAAAAGGTACTCTTTCTAAACTTCGAGCATGCCAATACGTCTTCGTTCTACAACCAGAATTTGAATTCATAACCACCAACAACATCTCCGTGGATAACATCCATTACAAGGACATTATATCAAAAAACAAAAAAAATTTTTTTTAATTTTTTGAAAAAATTAATAAGATTAAAGTAAAAAAAAAAACCCAAGTTGATATATTTGATGTTATATAATTTTATGTATTTGTGTATATATTTTTATGTATTTTCAAAGTCTAATTTTATTAGGAGGAGAAGAATTATCTTTGAAAACTCATGAGTTAAGGACGTTTACATACTTTGCTTGAACTTTGAATTATAATAAAATTTGATTGACACCTTATTTTATTGTTGCATTTTGTATTATGATATTAATGCCCTATCCAGTGTATTGAGCTTCAGTTTTTATCCGGATGTTTCACTAATTATAAAGTATTAGTTGACTCTTATATCTTTTGTTGGATTACTTATATATATATATATATATATATATATATATATAGGTTGTTTAGCTTACATTAACAAGTTGGAGTTTCGGTCTTTGTGATCTGCTCAGAGGCAATTCATTATTTAACTTAAAGTTAAATAATGAATTGGCTCTATATTACCTATTAATAAGTTTAAACTTATCCTATATATATATAAATATATATATATATATATATATATAATTATTAATGACAATATATGTATTAGCATATACTATCAGTTCCTTTTACTTTGTAGTCTCCTTAAAAGATTCAGCTCAATGATTGTCAATTATTGATAACAGATGTTGTTTGGCACAAGACAAATGAAACGGACCGTAAAAAATATATCTCACGGAAATATTATGTTTTTTGGAAATGTGAAAAAATAAAAATAATAAAATAAAACCATGGTTATTGGAATATAATATAAACTGACTTTATATATATATATATATATATATATATATATAATGTGTGTGTGTGTGTATATTTTTTTCTTATCTTTAAAATTATTACTTGCTTGCATTGTTTTTCTTCTGAACAGATACCAAGATCATTACAGTGAACATGTGAGAGAATGTTTGTCTGAAATGGCCATGCCCATGAACTTGCCGTCAGAAGGAACAGTCTTTGATTATTGCGTTGATAAAACTGATGGCAAATTTTACACCTGGAATCAAAAGTTTAAAGAAACGAGCATCTACAAATGCCGCGCCAACTATGTTTTTATTCATGAAGTAAGTTCATTTCGTCACATTCTTTGCCTTTCCGAAACACTTGTCAGACAAATCGAAACAGAAATCGTATCTACAAATAATGTTGTGTATTAACACTAATTTGAAGCAAAAGTAAATGGGGAACTTTTACTGCTGAAACAATTGTAGTGAAATCGACACAACGAGACAACAATCTGATTGCGTGCGAATAATTTTAAGGAGTTGATTGAAAAAGACACAGATTGTTTAAATGTTTCTTTTGAATTTGTTGATTCGTTTGTTTACATCAATAGTTTAGGGAAATATCTATTGAAAACAATGTATTGTATATGATTAATTGAATACAAATTGCGATTTTATTCATAGCTAGAGGGGGTGAATGTTCATACCTTTCCCCTAACAGTATTAGTGCATAAATGGCCACAATAGATCTGATAGGATTTTAACTCAGCATCGCTGATTCCATAGTCTGTGAAGGTATAAATCAGACCAATCTCCCCCCCCCCCATAAAATCATTTATAGTTGTAAATTGAGATGTTTTATTATTTTATTTACAGCTGTTTTTGTAACTTTGTAGATTTTTTTGTAACTCTTTATATTTTTTGTAACGTTGTAGATTTTTTTTGTAACATTGTCTATTTTTTTTGTAACTTTGTCTATTTTTTTGCAACTTTGTCTATTTTTTTGCAACTTTGTCTTTTTTTTAAACTTTGTAGATTTTTTTGTAACTCTTTATATTTTTTGTAACGTTGTAGATTTTTTTTGTAACTTTGTCTATTTTTTTTGTAACTTTGTCTATTTTTTTTGCAACTTTGTCTATTTTTTTTGCAACTTTGTCTTTTTTTTGTAACTTTGTAGATTTTTTGTAAATTTGTAGATTTTTTGTAACTTTGTCTATTTTTTTGTAACTTTGTAGATTTTTTTTTAACTTTGTAGATTTTTTTGTAACTTTGTAGATTTTTTTGTAACTTTGTAGATTTTTTTTGTAACTTTGTAGGTTTTTCTTTGTAACTTTGTAGATTTTTTTTTGTAACTTTGTCTATTTTTTTTGTAACTTTGTCTATTTTTTTGTAACTTTGTCGATTTCTTTGTAACTTTGTCGATTTCTTTGTAACTTTGTAGATTTTTTTGTAATGTAGATTTTTTTTGTAACTTTGTCTATTGTTGTTTTACTTTGTCTATTGTTTTTTAACTTTGTAGATTTTTTTGTAACTTTGTAGATTTTTTTGTAACGTTGTAGATGTTTTTGTAAAATTGTCAATTTTTTTGTAACGTTGTAGATGTTTTTGTAAAATTGTCAATTTTTTGTAACTTTATAGATTTCTTTGTAACTTTGTATATTTTTTTGTAACGTTGTAGATTTTTTTGTAACTTTGTCTATTGTTTTTTTAACTTTGTAGATTTTTTTCACTTTGTAGATTTTTTTGTAACTTTGTAGATTTTTTTGTAACGTTGTAGATGTTTTTGTAAAATTGTCAATTTTTTGTAACTTTATAGATTTCTTTGTAACTTTGTATATTTTTTTGTAACGTTGTAGATTTTTTTGTAACTTTGTCTATTGTTTTTTTAACTTTGTAGATTTTTTTCACTTTGTAGATTTTTTTGTAACTTTGTAGATTTTTTTGTAACGTTGTAGATGTTTTTGTAAAATTGTCTATTTTTTGTAACTTTGTAGATTTTTTGTAACTTTGTCTATTTTTTTGTAACTTTGTAGATTTTTTTGTAACTTTGTAGATTTTTTTATAACGTTGTAGATTTATTTGTAACGTTGTAGATTTTTTTGTAACTTTGTCTATTGTTTTTTAACTTTGTCTATTGTTTTTTAACTTTGTAGATTTTTTTGTAACTTTGTCTATTTTTTGGGGAACTTTGTCAATTTTTTTGGGAACTTTGTCTATTTTTTTTGTAACTTTGTCTATTTTTTGTAACTTTGTACATTTTTTTTAACTTTGTACATTTTTTTTAACTTTTTAGATTTTTTTTGTAACATTGTCTATTTTTTTTGTAACTTTGTCTATTTTTTTGCAACTTTGTCTATTTTTTTGCAACTTTGTCTTTTTTTTAAACTTTGTAGATTTTTTTGTAACTCTTTATATTTTTTGTAACGTTGTAGATTTTTTTTGTAACTTTGTCTATTTTTTTTGTAACTTTGTCTATTTTTTTTGCAACTTTGTCTATTTTTTTTGCAACTTTGTCTTTTTTTTGTAACTTTGTAGATTTTTTGTAAATTTGTAGATTTTTTGTAACTTTGTCTATTTTTTTGTAACTTTGTAGATTTTTTTTTAACTTTGTAGATTTTTTTGTAACTTTGTAGATTTTTTTGTAACTTTGTAGATTTTTTTTGTAACTTTGTAGGTTTTTCTTTGTAACTTTGTAGATTTTTTTTTGTAACTTTGTCTATTTTTTTTGTAACTTTGTCTATTTTTTTGTAACTTTGTCGATTTCTTTGTAACTTTGTCGATTTCTTTGTAACTTTGTAGATTTTTTTGTAATGTAGATTTTTTTTGTAACTTTGTCTATTGTTGTTTTACTTTGTCTATTGTTTTTTAACTTTGTAGATTTTTTTGTAACTTTGTAGATTTTTTTGTAACGTTGTAGATGTTTTTGTAAAATTGTCAATTTTTTTGTAACGTTGTAGATGTTTTTGTAAAATTGTCAATTTTTTGTAACTTTATAGATTTCTTTGTAACTTTGTATATTTTTTTGTAACGTTGTAGATTTTTTTGTAACTTTGTCTATTGTTTTTTTAACTTTGTAGATTTTTTTCACTTTGTAGATTTTTTTGTAACTTTGTAGATTTTTTTGTAACGTTGTAGATGTTTTTGTAAAATTGTCAATTTTTTGTAACTTTATAGATTTCTTTGTAACTTTGTATATTTTTTTGTAACGTTGTAGATTTTTTTGTAACTTTGTCTATTGTTTTTTTAACTTTGTAGATTTTTTTCACTTTGTAGATTTTTTTGTAACTTTGTAGATTTTTTTGTAACGTTGTAGATGTTTTTGTAAAATTGTCTATTTTTTGTAACTTTGTAGATTTTTTGTAACTTTGTCTATTTTTTTGTAACTTTGTAGATTTTTTTGTAACTTTGTAGATTTTTTTATAACGTTGTAGATTTATTTGTAACGTTGTAGATTTTTTTGTAACTTTGTCTATTGTTTTTTAACTTTGTCTATTGTTTTTTAACTTTGTAGATTTTTTTGTAACTTTGTCTATTTTTTGGGGAACTTTGTCAATTTTTTTGGGAACTTTGTCTATTTTTTTTGTAACTTTGTCTATTTTTTGTAACTTTGTACATTTTTTTTAACTTTGTACATTTTTTTTAACTTTTTAGATTTTTTTTTGTAACTTTGTCTATTTTTTTGTAACTTTGTCTATTTTTTTGTAACGTTGTCTATTTTTTTTAAACGTTGTAGATTTTTTTGTAACTTTGTCTATTTTTTTGTAACTTTGTAGATTTTTTTTGGAACTTTGTCTATATTTTTGTAACTTTGTCTATTTTTTTGTAACTTTGTAGATTTTTTGTAACTTTGTCTATTTTTTTGTAACTTTGTAGATTTTTTTGTAACTTTGTAGATTTTATTGTAACTTTGTAGATTTTTTTTTGTAACTTTGTCTATTTTTTTTTTTAACTTTGTAGATTTTTTTTTTGTAACTTTGTCTATTTTTTTTGTAACTTTGTCTATTTTTTTGTAACTTTGTCAATTTCTTTGTAACTTTGTCGATTTCTTTGTAACTTTGTCTATTTTTTTTGTAACATAGATTTTTTTTGTAACTTTGTCTATTGTTTTTTTTACTTTGTCTATTGTTTTTTAACTTTGTAGATTTTTTTGTAACTTTGTAGATTTTTTTTATAACGTTGTAGATGTTTTTGTAAAATTGTCAATTTTTTTGTAACGTTGTAGATGTTTTTGTATATTTGTCTATGTTTTGTAACTTTATAGATTTCTTTGTAACTTTGTAGATTTTTTTTATTTAACTTTGTCTATTTTTTTTGTAACTTTGTCTATTTTTTTTAACTTTGTAGATTTTTTTTTTTAACTTTGTACATTTTTTTTAACTTTTTAGATTTTTTTTGTAACTTTGTCTAGATTTTTGTAACTTTGTCTATTTTTTTGTAACGTTGTAGATTTTTTTTGTAACTTTGTCTATTTTTTTGTAACTTTGTCTATTTTTTTGTAACGTTGTCTATTTTTTTTAAACGTTGTAGATTTTTTTGTAACTTTGTCTATTTTTTTGTAACTTAGTAGATTTTTTAAAACTTTTTAGATTTTTTTTGTAACTTTGTCTATTTTTTTGTAACTTTGTCTATTGTTTTTTAACTTTGACTATTGTTTTTTTACTTTGTCTATTGTTTTTTAACTTTGTAGATTTTTTGTAACTTTGTAGATTTATTTTGTAACTTTTTCTATTTATTTTAACTTTGTAGATTTTTTGTAACTTTGTAGATTTTTTTGTAACGTTGTAGATGTTTTTGTAAAATTGTCTATTTTTTGTAACTTAGTAGATTTTTTTGTAACTTTGTAGATTTTTTTGTAACGTTGTAGATTTTTATTTGTAACTTTGTCTATTGTTTTTTTACTTTGTCTATTGTTTTTTAACTTTGTAGATTTTTTTGTAACTTTGTAGATTTTTTTGTAACTTTGTAGATTTTTTTGTAACTTTGTAGATGTTTTTGTAAAATTGTCTATTTTTTGTAACTTTATAGATTTTTTTGTAACTTTGTCTATTTTTTTGTAACTTTGTAGATCTTCAGGCTAAAATGCATGAGTTAGTTTTGCCGGGTGTTTTTATGTACACGGCTAACTAGTTAACCAATCAGATTCTTTGTTGTTCCCTTAGCCAATCGTTGGGCTTCTAACAAACAAAGGTCCGGTTAGTTTTACTTCCTATTTTCTGTTACTATTTCATGAGTTATGAAAATATATATTTTCATAACTTACTACCTACCTCTACTTACGTATCCAGCACTGTTGAAGTAAATACTGAAAACTGATACATAAAAAATGATATCTCCTTATAAAATTTAATGTAGATACATGAAATATATATATATATATATATATATATATATATATATATATATTCCTCATCATCATCATCAACCGGTTTATTTGTTGAATCAGGCCACAATTAATCCTCTGATGAGGGTGGGGCCTGATTGTCTAGTCTCGAAATCTAAGTTTTCCTCTCCACTCCTGTCTTTGGCAAGGCTTGATGGAATCCATACCCATGGCCTTCCTATCACGTTTGACTACGTCCTCCCAAGTCAACTTAGGTCTGCCAGTGGTGATGTTCTCTGCTGGCACATTCAACTGTCGGACTTTAGCAATCCAGCCATCGCTACGCTCAATGTGACCCAACCAACGTAGTCTGTTCTTCCGCATGATGTCCGCAAGGCTTTTCAAGTCGACCTGTGAAAGCAGGGATTCAAAAGAAATGTACTGTTCAGGCCTCACCAAACAGATCCATCTGACCATTGCCCTGTCATTACGCCGCAGCTTCCTTAGTATACCAGCAGAGACAGCCCAAGTTTCTGAGCCATACAACAGCACACTTCTGACACATGAGGAGTATACACGCCCTCTCGTAGTTGTTGACATATGTTGACTCAGACAAACTCCCTAACTCAAAATAGATATGGGAATCTAATAAATCCAAGCCGTCACCCCATTCACTTCTCGCGTCCCTTGAAATGTACAGACTACTGCAGATAACGGATTAACCAAAATCATGATTTTCATTTTTTGCTTATTTCTCATCCACAGCCGAAATTTGGACAATCTCTGGCAAATCAAAATCAATATATGTATGATTTTTCTGCATTGTTTTTTCATCCTGAGGAAGTCTTCAATAAAAGACGAAACGTTGATGAATGCATAAATAATATAGTTTTTGGCTTTCCTTTTACATTTTCCATATATATATATATATATATATCCTGACGATCAGACATATAATCAACCACTCCTATGTACAACTTTGTATATCGAAGTTTGGCACACGCTTTTCATGTTTCTGTTTTAGTCAATTACTTTTCTGTTTTGCATAACACATTTATTGTTATGTAGTAGCCGATATTTTGTTCGTGCAGATAATATTACTAAACAAACGATTATTTAGTCAGTGGGACTGGAAATAATCAAAGAATACCAGAAAGTAAAAAATGAGACTCGTACAGTTTATGATATTCTTTGATTATTTCCAGCCCCGCGGACTAAATAATCGTTTGTTTAATAATATTATCTGCACAAACAAAAAAAAACAGCTTAATACATAACATACTGTGGAAAATAAATGTCGAATATTACAAAAATTTATTGTTGTTAATAATATAATAATTGTCTCCATACTAAAATTTAATAATATAATAATTGTCTCCATACTAAAATTTAATAATATAATAATTGTCTCCATACTAAAATTTAATAATATAATAATTGTCTCCATACTAAAATTTAATAATATAATAATTGTCTCCATACTAAAATTTAATAATATAATAATTGTCTCCATACTAAAATTTAATAATATAATAATTGTCTCCATACTAAAATTTAAAAATATAATAATTGTCTCCATACTAAAATTTAATAATATAATAATTGTCTCCATACTAAAATTTAATAATATAATAATTGTCTCCATACTAAAATTTAATAATATAATAATTGTCTTCATACTAAAATTTAAAAATATAATAATTGTCTCCATACTAAAATTTAATAATATAATAATTGTCTCCATACTAAAATTTAAAAATATAATAATTGTCTCCATACTAAAATTTAATAATATAATAATTGTCTCCATACTAAAATTTAATAATATAATAATTGTCTCCATACTAAAATTTAATAATATAATAATTGTCTCCATACTAAAATTTAATAATATAATAATTGTCTCCATACTAAAATTTAATAATATAATAATTGTCTCCATACTAAAATTTAATAATATAATAATTGTCTCCATACTAAAATTTAATAATATAATAATTGTCTCCATACTAAAATTTAATAATATAATAATTGTCTCCATACTAAAATTTAATAATATAATAATTATCTCCATACTAAAATTTAATAATATAATAATTGTCTTCATACTAAAATTTAATAATATAATAATTGTCTCCATACTAAAATTTAATAATATAATAATTGTCTTCATACTAAAATTTAATAATATAATAATTGTCTTCATACTAAAATTTAATAATATAATAATTGTCTCCATACTAAAATTTAAAAATATAATAATTGTCTCCATACTAAAATTTAATAATATAATAATTGTCTCCATACTAAAATTTAATAATATAATAATTGTCTCCATACTAAAATTTAATAATATAATAATTGTCTCCATACTAAAATTTAATAATATAATAATTGTCTCCATACTAAAATTTAATAATATAATAATTGTCTCCATACTAAAATTTAATAATATAATAATTGTCTCCATACTAAAATTTAATAATATAATAATTGTCTTCATACTAAAATTTAATAATATAATAATTGTCTCCATACTAAAATTTAATAATATAATAATTGTCTCCATACTAAAATTTAATAATATAATAATTGTCTCCATACTAAAATTTAATAATATAATAATTGTCTCCATACTAAAATTTAATAATATAATAATTGTCTTCATACTAAAATTTAATAATATAATAATTGTCTCCATACTAAAATTTAATAATATAATAATTGTCTCCATACTAAAATTTAATAATATAATAATTGTCTTCATACTAAAATTTAATAATATAATAATTGTCTTCATACTAAAATTTAATAATATAATAATTGTCTTCATACTAAAATTTAATAATATAATAATTGTCTCCATACTAAAATTTAAAAATATAATAATTGTCTCCATACTAAAATTTAATAATATAATAATTGTCTCCATACTAAAATTTAATAATATAATAATTGTCTCCATACTAAAATTTAATAATATAATAATTGTCTCCATACTAAAATTTAATAATATAATAATTGTCTCCATACTAAAATTTAATAATATAATAATTGTCTTCATACTAAAATTTAATAATATACTAATTGTCTCCATACTAAAATTTAATAATATAATAATTGTCTTCATACTAAAATTTAATAATATAATAATTGTCTTCATACTAAAATTTAATAATATAATAATTGTCTCCATACTAAAATTTAATAATATAATAATTGTCTTCATACTAAAATTTAATAATATAATAATTGTCTTCATACTAAAATTTAATAATATAATAATTGTCTCCATACTAAAATTTAATAATATAATAATTGTCTTCATACTAAAATTTAATAATATAATAATTGTCTCCATACTAAAATTTAATAATATAATAATTGTCTTCATACTAAAATTTAATAATATAATAATTGTCTCCATACTAAAATTTAATAATATAATAATTGTCTTCATACTAAAATTTAATAATATAATAATTGTCTTCATACTAAAATTTAATAATATAATAATTGTCTCCATACTAAAATTTAATAATATAATAATTGTCTCCATACTAAAATTTAATAATATAATAATTGTCTCCATACTAAAATTTAATAATATAATAATTGTCTCCATACTAAAATTTAATAATATAATAATTGTCTCCATAAAACTTTGTGTGATTGTGAACTTATCTTAACAGGCATAATGTTATTTCAAGATCTGAGGATCAGGAGCCCTTCAAACTGCTCTCCTGAAACAAAATCAGCTTTGTAGTCAAAATGAAATAATTTATCATTTATATTTATTATATATATATATATATATATATATATATATATATATATATATATATAGAAATTGGTAGTTTGCTGGAAGCATTGCTGGGAGTAATAATAAAAGTTTTTAAAAAGGTTGAAGGCAATGCGAAGTTCCGGATCGCTGGAAGCTGTGAAGAACAAAAACAAAACAAAACCGGTTTAACCCCCCAGCGCTCCTGGCATTTTCTCGGAATCCAGGATTTTTCTTTTATTTATTTTTGACAAGGAGAGGAAAAAGAAAGAAAAAAAAAAATCTCTCGAAATATATCAAATTGATTCTTGATAATCCGGATATTACAAACTAACACGCTTGTTGTCTAGAAAAATAAACAAACCTTTCGATCTATATCCGACTTATTTCGGTTTTGTTTTGTTTTTGTTCTTCACAGCTTCCAGCGATCCGGAACTTCGCATTGCCTTAAACCTTTTTAAAAACTTTTATTATTACTCCCAGCAATGCTTCCAGCAAACTACCAATTTCTCTCTCTATATATATATACCTTTTTAAAAACTTTTATTATATATATATATATAAATATTGTGTGTTTGCGTTGAATACTACTGCTTGTCTCTTTCAAAAACCCATGCAACGACAGTTTGTGAAAAATAACCATTTTCTCTTTTATCCTCCACTTCTTATTGAGATCATTCTAATTAGATTGATCTCATCTCAGCAGGAACGAATGCGGTGTACGGCTGACCTACTGTTTGTACGAAGAAAAGAAACCTGTTTAGGGTTCTCGCACATGTTTTTTTTGTTTTTTTAACATAGTTCACTCCAAACAAGGCAGGCCGCCACTGTAGACGTAAGGGGCTACTGAGAAAAAAGGGTGAAGATGCACCTCGCTTCATCCTAGTCTGGTTACGTCTGGTTTCTCACTAAGGTCATTCGGCTACTTTTTTTACATCGACTGCAACCATTTCACACCAGCTCACTGTAACAAGCACACAATCATTATTTATGTCTGACACAAGGCTTCCAGCTTAAATCACTCCTATCTGCGCACTCGTCACTGTGTTAACAGCAACTTATACGAGTTAAATGACTTTCAGACGCACCATCTGTTGTTGCTAGCTATACTTCAGGAGAGACTGATATAGTAATCTACTTCTACTAATTATGCATATCAATTAGCCAATATCACCAGACCATCCATCCATTGTAGATGATTCTTGTACCTCACAAAATGTTTGTAGTAATGCATGTTTTTCTTTTGGTTTTCTTTTGGTTTACCAGTCTCTTGTCCCCCTCCACCCACCCACCCACTCTTAATTTCAATTAATTTTCTCAACTTATCTTTCAAAATGTTAAGGTCATAATATACTCACTAAATATACAGTAAAATAAATATGTTTGCCTTTAACCTATCCGCATAGTTTTGAGATCTTTGTCTTGCTTTTATATTATTATACCAGCAGGGATTACTTGGCATTACCCAAACGCGTTGAACTTAAATAATAACTTTATTCATTTATGGTTTATGGGGTAAATGCAGCCAGAATTGTGGCTTTTGTAGTTTGATGCAGTAAATTAACTAATAATTGTGAGCGAGATGTCAATAAGTATGGAACGCTACACATCAGATTCACCAATCACTCGTTTGCCTCTAATTTACACAAAACACACCAGACATCTCTTGGCACTTTGTCAAAAGTTTTCTCCAAATCCACAAAAGCAAAATACAGGTTCTTCTTCTTACCAAGATACTTCTCTTGCATTTATCTCAAGATAAATATAGCTCTAGTGATACTTTTCCAGGCATAAAACCAAACTGCATTTCATTTATATTTATTTGAACTTCTTATTTGCTGCTCAATTATTCTCTCAATTACTTTTGGAATCTGATCCATCAACTTTAAGCCTTTGTGTTCTGTTCATTTGTTGCTAACATTCCATTGCCATTTCGAATGCACTTCTCTCCAACAATATCCATATTGGCCTTTGACATCTGTTTAACGATCCTAAGTACTTTATTCATTGAAAAAAAAAGTTTTTTATTGTTGATTTATTTTTGCTTTAAAACTTTATTGTTGTTGTCATCAAGTGTTGCAATTCGAATCAAAAGGAAAAGTTTTTTATTGTTGATTTCATATTGTAATTATTCAAATTACATTTTAGAAATAATTTATCAAAATGTTTCTCATGATAAACTTTACTTTTATTACCCCCAAACAAGGGGCCACGTTGCCACTGTGATTAGTGGCCAGATTTATAGGGGCATCCTCAGTGGGGAGTTGTGCAGCGAGATATTTGTTCACATTACATTTAAATTTCTTCATGTTAGTACAGTCAGGGGAGCAGGGAGGAAATTCCGAAAGACTAGTAGTTCGAGGAAAGAAACTATTCAAGTGGAGAGCCTTCTGTCACCTGAGGACCTTTACAGTGAATGGGGTGGGATTTTGCTGATTGTCGGGTTGGTCAGGGGTATTTACGTTGAGGGGCACCAGTGACGCAAGTTTGCTGGAGCACATTTCATTGAAGTACTTGTAAAACAAGCACAGGAATGCAACATTGTGTCGATGGGACAGGGGCTGGAGCTTGATTGACAGTGTGGAACCTATTAGATTAGAAGCTCTTTTTTTTTGAACCTATCTAAGAGGGAGAAACAAGTGATTGATGCACCATCCCATTCAGATGTACCAACAATACTCCATGCATGAGCAAATGATGGCTTTGTAGAGATATAGGATACTGTCAGGTGTAAGAAGTTCTCTAGCACAGTAGAGGGAGCCCACCTTCTTTGCAGCAGTCTTGGCCATGTCTTCTATGTATTTGTTCCAATTCATGTTACCTGTGAATTTTAGGCCAAGGAGTTTGAATGTTGGACTCTTGATAAGGGAGCTATTAGCCATGGCAATCGGTGGTTGAAAGAGTTTCTTATAATTGTTAAAGGAAACGCACTTTGTCTTAGTAGGAGAGCAGAAAGTGGACCTTGGGTTTACTTTCGGCAGCCTCGTAACTCTTGCTTCCCTTATTTTGTCCTTTAGTCCTCACATTCCATGAGCGATGTTTCTGAAAAAGGGGGAAGAATTGCTGTCTTCTGGGTCGGAATCTATCAATCTAGCACTTATCATTGGATAGTTTTTGACCTTGAAGTAGTATTTTTTTTAGCTCCTTACATCAAGTGGCTTCATGCCTTGTCTGGAGCGATTTCCATAAAAAAGAAGTAGCATTAAATGTTACCATTCATTTAGGTCCCCATTCCACTACAGACTGGAGATCATTTTCTAAAGATTCAGACATTGTCTTGGATATGTGTGCATTCATTTTGCCCACACGTCTAGAATAGAGTGTGGTGTCATCAGCAAATATACCCATCTCTGGAGGGCGTTTATGAATATCAGGAATAATAAAGGTCCAAGAATCGACCCCGATGGCACACCAGCATTAATGTCATGTTGTTAGGATATACAACCTGGATCTTTCTTTTAGCTAAGAAGGATCTGATTATATTAAATATTCGTCCAGTAATACCGTACAAATTAATTTTCATGAGAAAACTTTCATGCCAGACTTTGTTAAAGGCTTTGGATATATCAAGCCCTAGCTTCACCTTCCTTGTCCAGTGTATGGTATATGCATTCAGAGATAATCGTTAGGATATGCGCAGTAAAACGGGCTTGCCTAAATCTATATTGCTGGTCAACGAGGTGGTGGACTATCACTAGATTAATTAATGACTCAAAGATTTTAGCAAAGAGCGGGAAGAGACTGATGAGGTGATAGTTTTGCGGGCCAGTTCTTTCAACATAATTCTTTAACACTGGTATCACAGAGGCAATTTTCCAGATACCGCAAGGCTTTTGTTGTAGATTTTGAAGAAAACAAGGGCCAGCTCAGCAAAAAATTTCTTTATGAATATAGCAAGAATAAGATCTAGGCTGCATGCTTTGGAGGTGTCATTGTTTTTTTTATGATATCCCAGATGGAAGGGGTGATGATTCGAATGTAACTTCTGTCCATAATGGGAAATTTAGAAGAGAGTGATTTGTGAAGTCTAAGATGGAGTTCAAGGCGAACCACTAACTAAGCAGTTCAGCCATCTCAATTGTCGATAGCGGAGTAATTGTTAATTGCCATTATTCACCACACTATTAGTTCCTAATTTCTTCGACTCAATGCAATTTCTGGTCATCTCAGTAGACCTACTCTTGGCTGTGGCTATTACACTCTTAAAATGATTTCTTGATGCAATACATTTTTGTCTATTTGTATCTTATGGCGGTTGAATCAGTAGAATGCTTGCTGCCTATGCACCATAGCAGCTGCACAGGTTGACGAGAAGCATTGTGGAGAGTGGGGACATGTGCTTCTATGCCTCCTTTGACCCATTGAGCGACCTCATTTTCGCACTGGTCAGAAGGAGGAGAAACGGTTTTACTCCATGGGGCGTCTCTGAGCCCGTTTGTAGTATTTCGTCATTTTGAGTAACGGATATTCAGCTTGTGATCAAAGGTTTAGGGTGATATCAACCATTATCGCAAAGTGATCAACGTTCCCGAGTGGGCTATGGAAATCAGTCACACACGCCTCAGGCAGTGTAGTCAGGAATTGATCAAGAGTTGAGGCTTGCTGATACTCACGATCTGGGTTGCGGATCAGAAAAGTGACACTCTGTAAAAGGGAATGCGCAATAAAGAAACTATGCGTGCTGTTACCAGCTGCGTCTGTATAGCTCGAGAAACCAAGCCAATCTCTGGTGGTGGCCTTTAAAACCTTCAAACACATGTTTTTAGGCGCTCGGATCTAACAAGAGTGCTGCATCTATACTATCAGAGACATGGTCGAGCCGGGTACAGTCCTGCTTCAAAGGAGAATGGTAGAGGAATATAAGTAACTAACGCTGTGTTGTAAGTTTAAAGTACACGTAGGTCTGATCCTCTGATTCTCGACTACGTTCTCTAGTCAACTTAATCAGAAAATGGTTTTAGATGATACAATTATATACTTTTTGCTATGTCATTTTATGTACTGCCATCAAAACTAGCAGAAGAGTTGATATTTTTGCTGATTTAAAATATATTGTAGAAAGGAATTTAATGGACAACAAAAGGTATCCACCAATTTCTACTTATCTCGTCAATTTCAAATATGATCTTACTTTTTCTCTATGACGTTTTCTTCTTCAGATAAATCCAATTTTCCGTTAGCGATACTCATATTCAAATTATCTATATATATATATACATGAACTCATATATAACTGGATGGTTTCAAGTGTATGCAAGCAAAGTTCTACCCTTTTGATACGTGTTTTTTTTTTCCAGTTTGAACGTTATGATTACATCATAAAACTTCTGTTGGATCATGATATACCGATTTTGGTTTCGGGTGATCCAGGCGTCGGAAAGACATCTTTTATCAAGGTCAGTTCTTCTTCTTCCTTTATTGGAAATGAGCCAAAACTTTGCAACTCAATTCAGCCGTTGATTGTAAGGGGAATAACTCTAAAACTACAACATATGAATTGTTCCCCTTGGATTACAAAAATCAAAGGCGAACAATTCATGTTTAGTTTTTGTCTTCAAAATTATCGAATGAATGTTTGAGTTAATAATTGTTCATTACACCTTAAGACATTCTTTTCATTTTTATAAATTTCTTTATCTGAAAAATCTGAAAAATCTTCCTGTGGTACATATGAAAAATCGATAAATCATTTGGGCACTTATAACGACAACTAACAAAACGAAAAAGGGGTTAAAAAAAACAAATAGGCAACAAATAAATGTTACGCAAAGCAAGATAAGTTACTCTTCTACTAACCTGGATAAGTTTATTTGTATTATAACTTATTTTAAAGGGATTTTTTTTTGTTCAAAACAAACCTGGTGTCCACCTGTTCAGTTAGAATTAAAGAAATTGGCTGTTCATGAGCCCAGCTCACGGATTTTTATAATTGATGAAAAATTGAAAAATAAACAAAATAGTGTTAGAAACACATCCAATAAATGTCATCAATCGTGAGAAAATGTAATGTTCTACCAGTATTTTGCTTAATTTTCGTTTTTTGAGCGATTATCGAAACTGTAATTTCAGCCATTTTTTTTTTCGTTCTAACTGAACAGGCTGACACTAAGTTTGTTTTGAACAAAAAAAAACTCTTGAAAATAAGTTAAAACACAAATAAACTTATCCAAGTTAGTAGAAAAGTAACTTACCTTGACTTTGGTAACATTTATTTGTTTCCTATTTGTTTTTTAACCCCTTTTTCGTTCTGTTAGCTGTCATTATAAATGGTCAATCATTTTATACAAATATTTCATTTGTGTAAAAAATAAATAAATCATTTTTTACAAATATTTCATTTGTGTAAAAAAAAAATAAATCATTTTTTACAAATATTTCATTTGTGTAAAAAAAAAAAAAATCATTTTATACAAATGAATGAAAAATCGATAAATCATTTTCCACACGCATTTCATTCCTTTATAACAAATTGACAAATTTACACGCAGAATTACATTTGTGTGTTAAACATCAACTAATGCCTTTTTTTTTTCTTTTAGAATTTTTTGTTGGATAGAAAAACGAAACGGCACTGCATGTCCCCTTTGCAAACATCAAATCATTTTTTGGAAATAATTTTGTGTCAGGATAAAAGGTCAGGTATCGTGACAGGAAGAAGCGGAGGTATATCAATTTCAGCATCCAAAATAGGAAAAGCGCTGAATTCTATGAAGAAAAAGTTGACAAAACAATCGCACATCATTTTTATTGATGACTTGAATATGGCACCAAAAGAGAATGGTAATTTCCACAATTTTTAATTGTTGGCGGGAGAAGATCGAAATTGATTCTGACTAAAAATATTATTTTGATGAATTTAATTTTATTTTATAAATGATGAACGGTGAAAACATAACGGTACTTTTTTACAGTAGGACCCGCGCTAAAAGTCCCTCGGCGTCGGTGCTTTTGGGCCGTTTACGTTAAACGCCGGAAAGCCTCAAAGCGAGACGAATAAGCAGACGACAGCTAAACTTTCAAACTGATAAAAACGCGATTTCGACATAAGTTTTTACATGGTATCACTAACTGTTGAAACTTCTGAAGGAACGATAAATTTCTGTCGGGACCATAAATTGATTGCTAAGGATAAAAAATGTGGAGATAAATGCAAGATCGCTAAGCGAACGAAACTCAGCGATGAGTACCCTTGCCGATGCCTTAACGCCAAATGCAGAAGCTGACTTTCACTGAGGAATGGTACTTTTTTCAAGCCCTAATCCTAATTCTCTGCCTTAACCCTAATTCCTAACCCTGCCCTAAACTTAAACCCTAACGAAATCAACAAAAATAATCAGTACAAAAAGAAGAAATTTCGCAAAAAATGTATTTATGTAAAAAATGTATTTATGTAGTTATTATCACTGTTTTTTATTTGTTATACGTTTTTTTTCTTATTAAACATAAAAAATAACTTTTTAATTTAAACACTTATTTGAATATTCATTAAAAAAAATAAATATTTATTTCATACAAAATTTTTTGCTTGTTTTGTCCCGCTTGTAAATCCAGCCTCGTTTGTGTTTTTTTGGACGCAGGTAAATCAACGGATTGGCACTGTTTAGTGTTTTACGTAAACATCCGGAAATCACTGATGCCAAGGCACTTTTAGCGCGGGTCCTACTGTAAAAAAGTACCACCATAACTAATAATATAACAATATTTGCTGGTGATTTCGAAACTTCATGGAAAACGATCTCATTGAAAATACCCTCAACTTTTTCTGTATTATCGTAATGTAATGTTGAATTATCGTAATGTAATGTTGAATTATCGTAATGTAATGTTGAATTATCGTAATGTAATGTTGAATTATCGTAATGTAATGTTGAATTATCGTAATGTAATGTTGAATTATCGTAATGTAATGTTGAATTATCGTAATGTAATGTTGAATTATCGTAATGTAATGTTGAATTATCGTAATGTAATGTTGAATTATCGTAATGTAATGTTGTATTATCGTAATGTAATGTTGAATTATCGTAATGTAATGTTGTATTATCGTAATGTAATGTTGAATTATCGTAATGTAATGTTGTATTATCGTAATGTAATGTTGAATTATCGTAATGTAATGTTGAATTATCGTAATGTAATGTTGAATTATCGTAATGTAATGTTGAATTATCGTAATGTAATGTTCAATTATCGTAATGTAATGTTGAATTATCGTAATGTAATGTTGAATTATCGTAATGTAATGTTGAATTATCGTAATGTAATGTTGAATTATCGTAATGTAATGTTGTATTATCGTAATGTAATGTTGAATTATCGTAATGTAATGTTGAATTATCGTAATGTAATGTTGTATTATCGTAATGTAATGTTGTATTATCGTAATGTAATGTTGAATTATCGTAATGTAATGTTGTATTATCGTAATGTAATGTTGAATTATCGTAATGTAATGTTGAATTATCGTAATGTAATGTTGTATTATCGTAATGTAATGTTGAATTATCGTAATGTAATGTTGTATTATCGTAATGTAATGTTGAATTATCGTAATGTAATGTTGTATTATCGTAATGTAATGTTGAATTATCGTAATGTAATGTTGAATTATCGTAATGTAATGTTGTATTATCGTAATGTAATGTTGAATTATCGTAATGTAATGTTGAATTATCGTAATGTAATGTTGTATTATCGTAATGTAATGTTGAATTATCGTAATGTAATGTTGTATTATCGTAATGTAATGTTGAATTATCGTAATGTAATGTTGTATTATCGTAATGTAATGTTGAATTATCGTAATGTAATGTTGAATTATCGTAATGTAATGTTGTATTATCGTAATGTAATGTTGAATTATCGTAATGTAATGTTGAATTATCGTAATGTAATGTTGTATTATCGTAATGTAATGTTGAATTATCGTAATGTAATGTTGAATTATCGTAATGTAATGTTGTATTATCGTAATGTAATGTTGAATTATCGTAATGTAATGTTGAATTATCGTAATGTAATGTTGAATTATCGTAATGTAATGTTGAATTATCGTAATGTAATGTTGTATTATCGTAATGTAATGTTGAATTATCGTAATGTAATGTTGAATTATCGTAATGTAATGTTGAATTATCGTAATGTAATGTTGAATTATCGTAATGTAATGTTGTATTATCGTAATGTAATGTTGTATTATCGTAATGTAATGTTGTATTATCGTAATGTAATGTTGTATTATCGTAATGTAATGTTGAATTATCGTAATGTAATGTTGAATTATTGTAATGTAATGTTGAATTATCGTAATGTAATGTTGAATTATCGTAATGTAATGTTGTATTATCGTAATGTAATGTTGTATTATCGTAATGTAATGTTGAATTATCGTAATGTAATGTTGAATTATCGTAATGTAATGTTGTATTATCGTAATGTAATGTTGAATTATCGTAATGTAATGTTGAATTATCGTAATGTAATGTTGTATTATCGTAATGTAATGTTGAATTATCGTAATGTAATGTTGAATTATCGTAATGTAATGTTGTATTATCGTAATGTAATGTTGAATTATCGTAATGTAATGTTGAATTATCGTAATGTAATGTTGAATTATCGTAATGTAATGTTGAATTATCGTAATGTAATGTTGTATTATCGTAATGTAATGTTGAATTATCGTAATGTAATGTTGAATTATCGTAATGTAATGTTGAATTATCGTAATGTAATGTTGAATTATCGTAATGTAATGTTGTATTATCGTAATGTAATGTTGTATTATCGTAATGTAATGTTGTATTATCGTAATGTAATGTTGAATTATCGTAATGTAATGTTGAATTATCGTAATGTAATGTTGAATTATTGTAATGTAATGTTGTATTATCGTAATGTAATGTTGAATTATCGTAATGTAATGTTGTATTATCGTAATGTAATGTTGAATTATCGTAATGTAATGTTGTATTATCGTAATGTAATGTTGAATTATCGTAATGTAATGTTGAATTATCGTAATGTAATGTTGTATTATCGTAATGTAATGTTGAATTATCGTAATGTAATGTTGTATTATCGTAATGTAATGTTGAATTATCGTAATGTAATGTTGAAGTTTAATGTGAAAAAAGGCAAAATTTGCACATCAGAAAATCTAATCGTAAAACGTTTACTCATTTTGGTAGTAATATATTTTTAGTTTAGGTGTTATATTTACCACACAATTGAATTTTAATGTCAATATACTATCATCAGTGGCAAAAGCCATATCAAATATGAAATTACTATTTTCAAAACATTCTATCTAGAAACTCTATATGCCATGATAACAGTTTATAAGGAACACCTAAGGCACCACCTGTTTATAAGGAACACCTTAGGCACCACCTTTTTAATACAATTGTCAATTATAAATATAAACAATAAAAAGGATCCTGGGTCAGAACACCAATATATTTAGGAGTCTTTCTTTGGTCACAGTTGTCAGATATAACCACGGATTCTTTCCTCCTCGTCTCTATCAACCCAGATACAGTTGTATACCCATTCAGGCCTGCACTATCCTCATGGGCTGATATGCCGTCCTCGCTGTTGTGGCGTTGGCTGTAATGGCGACATCAAATCGATATTCTTTATTGTCTTTGTCAGCGAAATCACACTCTACCCCCATGTTTTTATTTGTCTAGGAATGAAGCTTTTCGGAAATATCACCATGTTCAGTACTTATTCAGATTAGGACCCAAGCTAACCATAATCCTAATCAACGCCAAGTCGATTTTAGCTTAGGTGCTAATCTGGTTAAATACCCAAACTTCTTGTCTTGTAATTTTGGTATTTATGGGAAATTTGAATGAGAGGTAGTGTCTGTAGGTTTACTGGATGCTGGGTGCAAATCTTCAATCAACTTAATTTGCGACTTTTCCTTCTTCAGTGCCTTTGTCGACATAAATAGGCTTCTATTCCAGTTAGAGAAGAGTAGAGGGCAGGGGATGCTTCACTGCTTGATTGACTGCCTCTCAGCTCAAACTTTGATAAATAAAAAAACCCTCTGAAAACTGATTAATTCACTCTGCACAATTCCTTGAATAAACAAACAGAATTACCTGGTTCCACCCGAGACAATTCCTTTTGTCATGGACAATATGCATTCTGATTGGCTGTCAGCTACCTCCAGCCTTGGTTTGAATTTCTTTCAAACATTCCCGTGTACTGGGTACTTCGACCAAATATTGTTGCAGCTGCAATTTCTGCTTTCAACAGTTTGGCCTATTCGTAGACAAAACAATAGTGTTATATTTCCCCGAATCTTTTCCTAACGCGTGTAAATTGTGAATTGATAATTTTTTGTTTCCTCAGTACATTGCCCCAAATATACACTAGTATATTTAATCACCCCAATTTCTTTGTAGGGACCCCCAGAACATTGTCAAATTATAGAAAATAATTGTGTATATAGAAGGGGTACAGAGAAAGTTGACAAGGATTATCGAGAGTATATAAAATTTGAGTTATAAAGAGAGATTGTCAACAGTTAGAACACGGGATGCAAGGTGATTTATTAGAATTAGTGTTCGGACAATTAATCAGAATCGGGAATCCGAACATTTTGGGAAATCGGAATCGGAAACATTTTAAGCTTAATTTCTGATTCCAAAAATGATTCTTTTAATTCTTTGTTGTTTGTTTTTGTTCAAAACTTAATTTCCCACTGCTGGTACTAATGATAAAATGATAAATATTTGTTGAGTTTAAACGACCAGCAAAACTAAAATCTATAGATCATAATAGCAAATTTAGGGGAAAAATAGGAAAAAATGGTGCAAGTGAAAACTATAGATGAAAATTTCACAATAAGTTTATCAAAATCTTGGATATAATACAAAAAGGAAAAACATTTGTCAAATTAAAAAGAAATTATATCGAAATTTAAAAGTAGATGCAGAACCCTCAGCTAAATTCCCCCCCCCCCCCCCCCCAAAAATGAGATTCTACTTTTTAGGCGATTACATATGAATATCCTTAAAACCTTGGGATAAAAAAAAAAATTAATTTAGAATTTAGATTAGGGGATCAGTTTCACATATAAATCTAATGTAAAATGATCACCCATTTCCGGGCCAAATAGCGTTTTAAGGGTATGTAACCAGAATTGTTCTTCCTTAACCCTACCGCTAACCCTAAATCCGAGTGGTAACAGGCCCTCCCCCCACAAAAAACAACAACCTTACTATTAACACTATGTCCGGATGCCTCCCTTCCCCCCCAAAAAAAACTCCCTTAACCCTACGACTAATCCTAAGTCCAAGTGGCAACATAATCCTTCTTGGATGTTATTTTACAACGTTTCAATCAATGTAACCTCTGACCTTCTTCAAGTGCATCTTATCAAACTCTATGGAATTTCAAACGGAATTCTTGCTCTCATTTCATCAGTGATGACCCCGTAGAAGTCTTACGTAATTATTCCATTATGGCCCATTATCAGCGCCCGACGTTCAGCATGCCATCCATTGAACCAATTCTTGGTAGATATAATCATCCCACTTACAGGCAAATCTCCATAGTATGTCAAAAATTCTGCTCACTCCATGGAAAAAATCAATAATGTTCCTATTTCAACCAGATGGTGAGTCTAAACGTAAATCTGTTCACGAACGTACCCACTGACAAGACTGACGATGGTACGGGATAAGTTAACTTCACTAGGGGAACACACCTGTATCCCGTTAGATAATCTGATGGCATTTAATGCAGGGGAAAATCCTGCTCCCATGAAAGGGAAACTCTGGATTTGGACAAAAATGTTAATTGCCTCACTCTAGAAGGATTTCTCCTTCACTGATCAAGGAGAGAAAAGATAAAGTGTAGTATTAGAACAGATACTACACTTTGAATTATTTATTTATGAAAAAATATGACATATACATTTTGACAAATTAGGCACAAGGTCATCAAAAGTGTGGGAAGGTGGGGGTCGTTGGTCATCCTCTGTCTATCCTACTCTTAGCTGGAATTATTGCAGTCACCACAATACCACATTTACTCTAGGGGTAATCCTACTTAAAATATCCTCAATGTGCTGACATTTTTTTCATAAAAATATATATATATATATATATATATATATTTATATATATATATATGTGTGTGTGTGTAAAGTTTTCCTACCAAGAGAGATTCAGGCATCATCTTGAATTTTGGTCTAAATGAGTTTTTTCTTGTAGTTTTACCTTCAAATCATTATCAGACTAATTAATTATTTTTATCCACATGGTCACAGAAAAAAAAATGATGGCGTGATAAGTTTGTTGTTGTTGTTTTGTTTTTCATTTAAAAACAGTTAATTTGTTGTTTGTTTTTGTGCATGAGTACGAAATTGTTAACTTTGTTTCAAACAGCTTGTTCAGTCGGGTCACCAGATTTTGGAGGCATGATAATGTGTTCGACGCTCGGCAGCATCTCCCCCATATAATTCTATGCATTCAAAGTACAAGCATGCTGCATGAAAAACAAAGTAACAACTCTGAGAAAATATAGAATTCAAAAAACTTTTCTTGATCGCTAACCCAACTTGGTTCATTATGAAGTTGTGTCTGAGAATGTGGACAAAGAAAGATGGAGATGGTGTGAGCGTGTGTGTGTGTGTGTATACATAGAGAGGAAAAGTTTATGTACCGAATAGAGTGTGTTTGCATAAAATGCACATGAGCTATATCTTTATTTTGAAATTCAGAAATTCTGATGATGAAGTATATCTTTGAAAATTAAATTGAAAAAAAAAGTTAATAAAACTAAAATGCATTGTATGGCGTTCTAATTGCTCATTATTATTTTTAATAATTAATATTACCGTGTATAACAAAGTCTGAGTAGAACGGTGTGTGTGTAAGTAGAGAAGAGAAGTCTTACATACCGTGTGTTTGTAAGCGCACATGGTGTGTGGTGCGTTCGTCAAGGCCAGACCCAGATGAGAAGGAGAAAGTGAATGACGGGGGTCTGGTGAGGTGGTCTGTCGAGGCCAGCGGCTGAAGAGAAGGGGGTTGAGTTTACGCTTTTTATAATTACCGATAGTAGCAATGCCTAGATTCCAAAGGGAAGATAACTCGGGTCTGAAAATGCCCTCTTGTGGTGAGTCTGTAATTGTGTTGAGAAAGGGAGGTAATGTTACAATAGCTCGAAAATGTTGGACTTTTTTTTCTATCATTTACTTAATTTTCATTATTTTCCCATTAACATTTCTGCCTAATTTGTCTTTGAATAAAGAATATATTTTGTTGATTTAGGTTGTCAACGAAGCTTAGAGCTTTTCAGACAAGTGCTCAGTCATGGAATCGTCTTTGATAAACAACAACAACAGGAAACCAATGTGAAACATTTGAACTTCTTGGCAGCAACTACTTTACCTTCTGCACCTGGTAAGACTGGCTTGGTCTCTCTTGCTTCATCTACTTCTCTTAATCATAGGGTGGCACTTTTCATCTAATGCTTCACCATATACGATTTGGGTGTCGGTTTTTTTGTTCTTAACAATATTCTATTATTACGTACTAGCAGGACCCATGTCCCGGCAATGTTCGGGGAAATATAAAATAATAATTTAATTAAAAAATATAAGTACTAGAGTATTCATTATTTTATTTATATTATTATCGCCATCGGTTTTGTTTGCGGGCAGACTGAGGCAATTGTTATTGTGTTCCAATCGAGTGGACCTCTTTTGTGAGCACAGAAATTCTAATTTCCCTATTTTCTGTTTGTTTTATTTTATTTTTCTTAAAAAATTTTAATTTGGGAGCTGTGCAGCGAGATGCTTTTTCACATTAGTTTTAAATTTCTGCATGTCGGTACAGTCTGGGAAACGGGGAGAAGGAAGGGAGTTCCAAAGGCCGGCAGCTCGAGGAAAGAAGCTATTGGAGTAGAAGGCTCTTTGGCATCTGGAGACCTCCACAGTGAATGGATGGGATTTAGCTGATTGTCGGGTTGATCTAGTGTATTTATGTCGAGGGGGTACCAGAGCAGCAAGTTCATCGGAGCACATTCTATTGAAGTGCTTGTAAAACAAGCACAAGGATGCAACATTGCGGCAATGGGGCAGGGGCTGGAGCTTGGTTGACGGTGAGGGACCTATTAGGTTGGCGACTCTTTTTTGGACCTTGTCAAGGAGGGAGAGACTAGTAGTTGATGCACCAGCCCAGATGTGGCAACAATACTCCATGCATGGGCGGATGGTGGCTTTGTAGAGATACAGGATAATGTCAGGTGTGAGAAGTTTACTAGCACGGTAGAGGGAGCCCACCTTCTTTGCAGCAGCTCTGGCAATGTCTTCAATGTATTTGTTCCAATTCATGTTATCTGTGAAAGTTAGGCCGAGGAGTTTGGATGATGAACTCTCAGGTAGGGTGTTATTTGCCATGGCAATCGGTGGTTAAAGATATTTTTAATTGTTCGTTACAAACTAAATTAATTAAAGTTATATTTAATTAAAGATATTTTAATTGTTCGTTACAAACTAAATTAATTAAAGTTATATTTAATTAAAGATATTTTAATTGTTCGTTACAAACTAAATTTAGTAAAGTTATATTTAATTAAAGATATTTTAATTGTTCGTTACAAACTAAATTTAGTAAAGTTATATTTAACTAAATATTATTTTCTTTTGCTTTGTTTTGTATTTAACAACCAACCAACACGTAAGGTATCTTAGTTAATATGAAGATATTAAGAAACAGATGATTTTTGGCGAGAAGAAGTTTGTATGTTTTTACCAGTGCTGGTCGAAGTAAAACAGAAACCTGCGTCTGATAGTTTTAATGTAGTGTAGTAACATGCGATCTATTTGCGATAATAAGAAAATGTTTAATAGTTGACTTATAGCGAAAAGGGATGTATGTTTTTATTGTTGAAAAAGCAGCAAAGTGACGCGAAAGCCGCCAGCAGAACAGCCATGTTGAAAAGCTGTTTCTCAATGTCTATATTCCGCTCTATTCTAGAATCTGGGAATGTGGATACGGAATCGCATACAGAACGGTCGACACAAGTGAGTGTGCAATTCCGTATAAATAGTGAATTTTCTTTGTTTCATGCAAAGAGTATGAGAAGGAAAAAGTTATAGAAGAAATAAAATAAGAAGACATGACTAGTCGCAGAGAGGTCTTGCTGACGACGAATTACGGTGCATGTATCTGACACTGAATCCGATATTCCCTTGTTCCTCGGATATAGTCAGAACGACTGAAAGAGTGAAAGTTAAATTGAGGGGGGAGTGTTCGTTATTTATATTTAAAATCCAGTGTAGTATGTAGGCGATAGTAAGAGTAAAAAATAAAATAATAACAGTGATTTAAGCATAAGTAACTATATTAAGGAAATTCCCCATGAATGTGAGGAATGTGAGAGTAGATAATTTTAGGAGGGTGAAAATCTCTGCCACCTTCTTTGTGGAATACGTGGTTGAGAAAAGCAGCTATTCCGGAATAAATGTAAGAAATTTTGCAAGAATATGAAATGTATTCATAATTTCTGGAAACCCACATTAAAAGTGGAACAGACTAGGATATGAAATGTTTTGAGTTCAAAAGCTATAATAGCATAAGCTGTAGGGGAAACATCGACTTTACTTAAATAGAAAGAAACTCTTCATTTTTACGTGTGAAATGAATTTTTGAATTTTTTTTTATTTTTGCAGTTTTTGGAATAACATCAAATATTCATGCGTTTTGAAAGTAATTCACTGAATTAAAACGTAATTTTCAATCGATTTGCCTTCATTTGCTGATGAAATTAAAGTTAAGCTTTCATGGCTTTTGTCTTGGAGTTATACATAAAAACTATTAATATAGTAAAAATTATAGGAATTTTTTTTCTTTTGAACTTTGCATTTATGGCCACAGTTTGGATTTGTGTTTGGAACAGAGTTGCAACTGTGTTTAAAAAAAGTAACAAATGATTGTGACAAATGATTGTGACAAATGATTGTGACAAATGATTGTGACAAATGATTGTGACAAATGATTGTGACCTTTTCTTGACTAAGGATAGTCGACCCTTTTGTTTTCGTTATTACTTTCGCATTTATTTATTTTTCATTCATTTTTCATTCTTGTGTTGTTGTGTCACATTTCTTTCCTGTAGAATCCATCTTTTTGTTTTCCATCAGGAGCCGGGCTTGGTCACGCATGCCATGTGATGAGTAGTCGACTCAGACGATTGTTCTTCAACATCACTTTCCACACACCAACCTACGAACAACTGAATACGATATACTCATTTAACATTTTAACCTGGTTGGATGAACTTCCGACGTTTTTTGTACAACATCCCTCGGAAATGGCAAAGGTAAATTAATACAACATTGCGATTCTGAAAACAAGAATCCATTTTTAAACAAATGTTGTCGAATGAAACAGACACTGCATAAAATGGTTTTATTAAAAACGCTAACAAAAATATTTTATTCAGTTTAATGCCCATTTTACATGCGTGCATTAAACTAACCTATCTCTGACCAGGTCTTTATTTATCCCTCTTTCTCTCAAGTCCATTCTTATCATTTCCGCCCATGTTTTCCTTGGCCTTCCCCTGCCAACTGGCTCTACTATTTAAACGGTTTTACATCTACTAACCCAAGAACTCTCGTCCATTCTTTCAACGTGGCCAAACCATCAAAGTTTCCTGTTCTGCACACATTTCCCTACAATGTCCAGATTTAATCTTCCACTGAGGTCATCAGAACTAAGTCTATCATTTTCATATCATTTCTCTCCATGCAACGCATGTCCTCAACTCTCACTGGCCAGGTTTCACTTCGATACATCATCACATTACATACACATGACTGATGGTTGACAGTGGTAACACTCTGCTGGTTAGTAATGGCAGAAGTTCCCCGAACTTAAAATACAATCAAAATAAACAATAAATAAAAACAACACAAAAAATAATCAATAATAATAATTGGATAAATGTTATTAATTTATCCAATGAAATAGGAACTGCACATTATGCTTGTCTTAATTGGCGACCATATTTTAAAATAAGAAAAATAAATTATCTATATCTTCAAATCATACATGTCCGACCTCAAGAATTCCTCTATTCCATGATGACGATGATGTATGGCAAGTCAAAAGTATGAACGATAACAAATCAACACATCGTAGATCCACCGACAGCAAAATCACACCCCTTCTCTGTAGAGGTCTCTAGATGGCAAAAGATTGTCTACTCTAATAGCTTCTTTCCTCAGCTTGCCTTTGGAATTCACTCCCTGCTCCCTGTTTCCCCCACCATACGAACATGCAGAAATTTAAATGTAATGTGAACAAACATCTTGCTGCCAAACTCCCCACCCAGGTTGCCCCCTAAACATCTGGCCCTTATCACAGTCGCCCCTTATGCTTCAGTGACAATATGCCTCTTTTGGGATGAACAAAAGTAAAAACATTTTTTGGGATTTTTTAAATTGGATGGCAAGCCTACTGAGGTTGTCCATGATTTTTGTTACCTTAATGAAACTATTGGAGCACAGGGAGGAGCTGGTGCCTGTGTGATTGCAAGAGTTAAGATTAGATGGAGTAACTTCTTATCCAGCAGAGTGTTATCTCTGTCGACCAAGGGAAGAACGTATCAGACATGTATACGCAGTGTGATGACTTATGGAAAGAAACCTGGTCAGTGAGGGTTGAAGACATGCGTTGCATGGAGAGAAATAATATGAGAATGATACAATGGATGTGTAATGTGAGTTTTAGACAGCCTTAGATCTGATGACTTCAGAGGAAGATTAAATCTGGACATCATAGGGAGATGTATGCGGAATAGGAGACTTTGTTTGTTTGGTCATATTAAAAAAAAAATTGATTAGAGTGCTTGTGTTAGTAGGTGTAGAACAGTTGAGGTAGCAAGGTCAGTTGGCAGGCGAAGACCAAGGAAAACATGGAAGGAAGTGATGAGGATGGATTTGATAGAAATAAGGATAAATAAAGACAGAGATAGGTGAGCTTGGAAGTCAATTACTAAAAGCTGTCCAACACATGCCAGCATGTAAAACAGACATTAAACACACACACACACACACACATATATATATATATGTGTGTGTGTGTGTATATATATATATATATATATATAAAATATAATAACACGAAATCACATAATTGTCGATGCAATAATTTATTTCAACCGTTCGGTTTTTTCAAGCATCACTCAGACAATTACATTTTTGAGACTGATAGAAAATTGAATTTCCCTACCACAGTTCCAATACAATCATAGATGGTAGTAGTAGCAACCAATTTGATACATCTTTTATAGAGAGGGGGAAAATTTAAAACTTATATTTAACTATGGCGGGCGAAGGGGAGGGATCTTTAAGTTAATCAACTAAAAACTGCCATGTCAAAATTATGACACATACGACTTGGCGATATCAACCATATAGGCAATTTTACTCACGCGCATACACAAAACTAAATACGCACGCATCATATGCGCACTCACATACATAATCTCACTCGCACATTATCATAACTAAGCATAATCACATACGCAACTTTTATTCATCTCCAGCCAGAATGCGTCCGGCGAAACTCGTGTTCTCAAATTCGGTTAGAGAAAAGAAAGAAAGAAACAATTAACAGGCACAGAGAATATATAGACAGACCGCGTGTCATAAATTCTCAGTCCGTCTGGGTTGAAATAAGATTACACGCACATACATATATGTATACATACAAATCCATACGCACATACACACACATATATACACATACACACATATATATATATACTGTAAAACAGAATTAAACATATATCTATATACATCATATAAACCATAGTTATTCAGAGAAAGATTCTCTATCTCATTTTGAAACACTTTCTTGACAGACAATTGTTTCTGGCCATTTCAAGAATATACATTTTTATGATATACAAAATATCACAAATATCCACGAAAAGTCTTCATCCGTGTACAATTTGCAATGTTATTTATTATATAAAGGAAAAGTGAATGACTTACATTATTATTATTTTCAAGGAATGGGTGGGCGGAGGTGAAAAAGGTGTGGGGGAGAGGGATGTGGAAAAACGGAGAAGGGTGGGGGAGATAGAGAGAAGGATTGAGAGAGATAAAGGGATAGGAGTTTTAATATAAAGATGTTACACACACTTTTTAATCTTTCCTATTTTGTTTTTTTATGGCGCCGGGGAGCCTTGTTAGTACATTCTAAATTAACACATTTATAACATTAAGTTTTTAAAATAAAAGTTTATCTTCATATCTCCCGCCAGTCCTTCGTACTTCATCATTATTATCAAAAGGTCACATCCGGTCACAGCGTAAAAAAGTCATCTTTAATCTGTATTAAATTACTATTTTTTTATTAATTTGTATTTTAACTACCATTCGAACTTATTACGTCATCAACAATTTAACTACAATTCGAACTTATTAAGTCATCAACAATTAAACTACCATTCGAACTTATTAAGTCATCAACAATTAAACTCTTATTAAGTCATCAACAATTAAGCTAAAATTCGAACTTATTAAATCATCAACAATTTAACTACCATTCGAACTTATTACATCATCAACAATTTAACTACAATTCGAACTTATTACGTCATCAACAATTTAACTACAATTCGAACTCATTAAGTCATCAACAATTAAACTACAATTCGAACTTATTAAATCATCAACAATCGCTATAATCTAAAAATATAGGAAATTACATTATTTCAAATTTATTTATTATTTTTGTGAAACCTAAATTTAGTTTTTTATTTATGAATCTCAGTTTACAATCGGTCTTTAAAGATAACTTTGATATTATGATAACTTTAATATTATACATGATAACTTTAATATTATATATGATAACTTTGATATTATATATGATCACTTTAATATTATACATGATAACTTTAATATTATATATGATCACTTTAATATTTTATATGATAACTTTAATATTATACATGATAACTTTGATATTATACATGATAACTTTAATATTTTATATGATAACTTTGATATTGTATATGATAACTTTGATATTGTATATGATAACTTTAATATTATATATGATCACTTTAATATTTTATATGATAACTTTGATATTATATATGATCACTTTAATATTTTATATGATAACTTTGATATTGTATATGATAACTTTAATATTATATATGATCACTTTAATATTTTATATGATCACTTTAATATTATACATGATAACTTTAATATTATACATGATAACTTTGATTGTATGTATTATATATATATATATATATATATATATATATATATATATATATATATATAATATGGAAGTTATCTTTCATTATTTACCCATTCGACACAGCCCCGAAAGTGATCCCAATTATAAATTAATATCTGGGATTGTTTATACTACAATCGATACGTTAACTACACGGGCCAATTTACAGTGTAAACACTCGTTCCTCACGTTTTGTCCATTGTATCAACACCAATTACAAGTTTTAAAATGCTGATTATCAATAATTTAGTTTTTTATAGAAAATAATCACGACACTTCTTGAATACGTAGAGTATGAGGAGGGCTCTCTTCACAAGTTGGGTATAGGCATGACCACGCGACCCATTCCACCACCACCACCATACCCTTATCAAACTAAGTTTTGATGTGATCCCTCTCCAAACAAAAAGGGCAATGATATTGGGGGAGGGGTATTCAAATTTGATAGCTGGGCAATATCAAGAAGTGCTACTTGTTATTTAATAAGACATGAATCAAAAGAAAATTCAAATTTTGCAAAGCATTTGAATTCTGATTAAATCAATTTTGAATAGTAGTTGGACCAATGTCAATTTTGCAGTAATTATTATTTGAAATTAGTATTAGTTTAAATTAGTATTATTTGATTTTAGTATTAGTTGAAATTAGTATTATTTGAAATTAGTATTAGTTGAAAGGTTTGAAATTAGTATTAGTTGAAATTAGTATTAGTTAAAATTGGTATTATTTGAAATTAGTATTAGTTTAAATTAGTATTATTTCAAATTAGTATTATTTGAAATTAGTATCAGTTGAAATTAGTATTAGTTGAAATGTTTGAAATTAGTATTATTTGCAATTAGTATTATTTGCAATTAGTATTAGTTGAAATTAGTATTAGTTGAAATGTTTGAAATTAGTATTATTTGCAATTAGTATTAGTTGCAATTAGTATTAGTTGAAATTAGTATTAGTTGAAATGTTTGAAATTAGTATTATTTGCAATTAGTATTATTTGCAATTAGTATTAGTTGAAATTAGTATTAGTTGAAATGTTTGAAATTAGTATTATTTGCAATTAGTATTAGTTGCAATTAGTATTAGTTGAAATTAGTATTAGTTGAAATGTTTGAAATTAGTATTATTTGCAATTAGTATTATTTGCAATTAGTATTAGTTGAAATTAGTATTAGTTGAAATGTTTGAAATTAGTATTATTTGCAATTAGTATTAGTTGCAATTAGTATTAGTTGAAATTAGTATTAGTTAAAATTGGTATTATTTGAAATTAGTATTATTTGCAATTAGTATTATTTGCAATTAGTATTAGTTGAAATTAGTATTAGTTGAAATGTTTGAAATTAGTATTATTTGCAATTAGTATTAGTTGCAATTAGTATTAGTTGAAATTAGTATTAGTTAAAATTGGTATTATTTGAAATTAGTATTAGTTTAAATTAGTATTATTTCAAATTAGTATTATTTGAAATTAGTATCAGTTGAAATTAGTATTAGTTGAAATGTTTGAAATTAGTATTATTTGCAATTAGTATTAGTTGCAATTAGTATTAGTTGAAATTAGTATTAGTTGAAATGTTTGAAATTAGTATTATTTGCAATTAGTATTATTTGCAATTAGTATTAGTTGAAATTAGTATTAGTTGAAATGTTTGAAATTAGTATTATTTGCAATTAGTATTTGTTGCAATTAGTATTAGTTGAAATTAGTATTAGTTAAAATTGGTATTATTTGAAATTAGTATTATTTGCAATTAGTATTATTTGCAATTAGTATTAGTTGAAATTAGTATTAGTTGAAATGTTTGAAATTAGTATTATTTGCAATTAGTATTAGTTGCAATTAGTATTAGTTGAAATTAGTATTAGTTAAAATTGGTATTATTTGAAATTAGTATTATTTGCAATTAGTATTATTTGCAATTAGTATTAGTTGAAATTAGTATTAGTTGAAATGTTTGAAATTAGTATTATTTGCAATTAGTATTAGTTGCAATTAGTATTAGTTGAAATTAGTATTAGTTGAAATGTTTGAAATTAGTATTATTTGCAATTAGTATTATTTGCAATTAGTATTAGTTGAAATTAGTATTAGTTGAAATGTTTGAAATTAGTATTATTTGCAATTAGTATTAGTTGAAATTAGTGCACAAAAGATTCAATTCGTGCACAACTTAAAAAAGAAAAAATCCAATGGACAACATTTTACACAAATTTGTCAAAGTTTGGAAAAATGAGCATAATTTTGTAATTTATAATTTGATATAATTTTGTTAATATTAAATTATTTATTTATTAGAAGTGAACTTTTATTTTTTTTACTTTTGATCTCTCCTCCGTAAAAATCCTATCTTTATTATGCATAGTTGCATTGGAAGAGTTTATTATTTAAATGTAAGGGTTGTATTTCTTTGCAGGTTGATTAGTTCATTAATAGGAAGTGAATGATTGATAAAGGTTGTGCTAATGAAGGGGCTTAGCAGAATTATAATATAGATTAATTATAGTTAATTAATTATAGTTAATATTGATGAGAATTTATTGAATTGTTTTCTAATAATCAAAACAATAGCCAATCAAGATATGGAAAATCTTTCTCTAATATAAATGTTTTTATTATTAGATGAAAAGGACACAAAAACATTTCTTTTCTTTTCATTTGTTGTTGTTGTAGGCGATCACTCAAGTGACATTGGATTTGTACCGTCTAATAAAAGGTCGACTGCGCGCATCTCCTGTTCGTCCTTTATACATCTTCACACTTTATGACATCGTACGTGTTTTTGATGGGATCAGATTGTTCACGTCAAGTTCAGCTGCTCAAAAACTCTCCGAAGATAGAAAATCTGTTGAGCTAGGTAAGTTTTTTATTTTTAATTTTTAAGATAGAAGTCAAAAAGGTGAGTCAAATGTTATTCATTCAGCAAACGATATTGCCGAACGTTGCCTTTCTCTATTTTGCTGTTGTCGATATGTCGGTGATAAGAAAAGCTGCGAACCAGATGAAACTTGCAGAAAAATGTAAAGTAACAAATTTAAAACAAAAAAAGATGCGGTGCTCAAAACACCATTTTATGATGTTTTCTGAATTGGATATTTATTAATTAGCTGGTAGTATCTTCTCCCTCACCCCCACTGTTGTCCGGGAATGGATGAGGACTCCTGCTTCCGGACACTTTACTCCATATTACATTTTTGATTCTCATTTGTTTTTCATTTCTATCATTTTCAAACGTTTCTTTGTTGTTCATGACGATCTTTTGTGTACACAGACTCAATGATATATATAACCTCAAACCGAATACAAAATTAATACCACCATTGGAATACAAAATTAATATCACCATTGGAATACAAAATGAATATCACCATTGGAATACAAAATGAATATCACCATTGGAATACAAAATGAATATCACCATTGGAATACAAAATGAATATCACCATTGGAATACAAAATGAATATCACCATTGGAATACAAAATTAATATCACCATTGGAATACAAAATGAATATCACCATTGGAATACAAAATTAATATCACCATTGGAATACAAAGTTAATATCACCATTGGAATACAAAATGAATATCACCATTGGAATACAAAATTAATATCACCATTGGAATACAAAATGAATATCACCATTGGAATACAAAATTAATATCACCATTGGAATACAAAATGAATATCACCATTGGAATACAAAATTAATATCACCATTGGAATACAAAATGAATATCACCATTGGAATACAAAATTAATATCACCATTGGAATACAAAATTAATATCACCATTGGAATACAAAATTAATATCACCATTGGAATACAAAATGAATATCACCATTGGAATACAAAATTAATATCACCATTGGAATACAAAGTTAATATCACCATTGGAATACAAAATTAATATCACCATTGGAATACAAAATTAATATCACCATTGGAATACAAAATTAATATCACCATTGGAATACAAAATGAATATCACCATTGGAATACAAAATTAATATCACCATTGGAATACAAAATTAATATCACCATTGGAATACAAAATTAATATCACCATTGGAATACAAAATGAATATCACCATTGGAATACAAAATTAATATCACCATTGGAATACAAAGTTAATATCACCATTGGAATACAAAATTAATATCACCATTGGAATACAAAATTAATATCACCATTGGAATACAAAATTAATATCACCATTGGAATACAAAATGAATATCACCATTGGAATACAAAATGAATATCACCATTGGAATACAAAATTAATATCACCATTGGAATACAAAATTAATATCACCATTGGAATACAAAATTAATATCACCATTGGAATACAAAATTAATATCACCATTGGAATACAAAATGAATATCACCATTGGAATACAAAATTAATATCACCATTGGAATACAAAGTTAATATCACCATTGGAATACAAAATTAATATCACCATTGGAATACAAAATGAATATCACCATTGGAATACAAAATTAATATCACCATTGGAATACAAAATGAATATCACCATTGGAATACAAAATTAATATCACCATTGGAATACAAAATGAATATCACCATTGGATTCCTCGTAAACTTTTACTCAAGAAAAGTTCTCTTTGATCTTTGTATAGGACTTTATTTTCAATTGCGTTTCCGGACAGACAGACACCACATATATAGTATAGATTGGGAACAAAGCATTTTAAGAAAATACTGACATGGTAAAAATTCTCTCTAAAGTGAGAAAAGTTGAAGAAGCAGACATGTTTGATTAAATATAATAATAACCCAATTCAGTTACAAATAATTATGTTATAGCAAAAAAAAAAAAAGTCTTCTTTTAATTGCAGCAAAAGTAAATAAATTCAAATTGTTCTGGTGAACTTTAGTAGGTAGCGCCAAAAAGTGTCGGGTCTCATCACAAATAGAGAATGAAAAAATAATTTTAGTTATTCTCTTTTATGACAAAGATTAATCCCATAATGCAATTTGACACAATTCTAAAAGATTACAACCAAAAGTGTTCGGTCATCTAGACAATTAGGAAATTTTACAAAAGAAACATTATAATGAAGTGTGTTTAAAACAAAACAACAAATAATGTCTTCAAACAGTTTTCTATTCTTAATGTTAAAAAATTCTTTGACCTCCGTATTTCGTTCCTAAATGATAATTGCTTTTCTTCCTATTTTTCCGTCTTTCTCTGCTTTTTACAATTTTATTTTGTTTCTATAAAAATCTTGCTAAAACTAAAACTCATTCTACATTTCAACTGATTTCCATTCTAATACGCAGCAGAATAAAGGAGCCCAGTTCAACTTTGTCAGAATTACAGAATAAGAATTACAGAATTACAGAATAAGAATTATTTGTTGCTGAAAAGTCTTTGATTCAACTTAATTATTTGTGTGGAATTTTTCTTTCTTTTAGCCGACTCATCTACTCTTGATGAGAGTCTCAATGAAAGGAATCATCAAGTCAGTTCGATCAACAACCCTAACCCAAATCTACCATTAACAGGATTATTGATCAGATTATTGGCCCACGAGTGTAATCGTACTTTTGCTGACAGAATAATCGATAAAGCAGGTAATAAATAATCTGTTTTTGTTTTTTTTAGTTTTTTGTATCGTTTTCTTCTGAGAATACTTCTAAAATATTCCTCTTTGCTTCCATCAAGACCGTCGGACCTGGTTATACAAATGTAACTTTGGTTTATTCCTTCATGTATTATTGCTATAATAATGTGTTCACATTCTGTGAAATCTAATCAACAGTTTGATATTATCTATGGGACTCATTTTTTCCCGCCTGTAACATAGTGGCTTGATGTGTGACAGAAAGAAAATTAGTTGTTACATATTAAGAATGCTTGACGAATCGGTCTGTTGGTGTTGTTTCAGGAATTCTTGTTGAGAAAATGTGGTGAAATTTTCTTACTCCTCCAATGTTGTTAAGAGATGAGATATTATTGCTATTGAAAAGATGTTCCTGCAAAGACCAAAACAGTAACTGACATTCACGGATGCTTTGTTAGAGTAAAATTGTAACAGTCTGCTAATTGATTGACAAAAATATTTTGCAAGATAAAAGAAGAGAGAGAACCTCTGTATTGTGTGTCACTCGCTATTGGTTTCCCTTCAAAGTTTTCTCCTTCAATCTCTTCCCGGAATATATCCAGTTGTCTCGTCAATCTGTTTCTCCTTTGAATATCTAAAACACTATTTTATATGAGCTTAATAGATTTGAAGAGGCCACAAAAAGTGTTGGGTTCAATTAGAAGTTACTGACAAAAAGTGAAAATCAAAATTGTAATTTAAAAAAGAAATAATAAAGAAGAAGAGAAATAAGGATACAAAAGAAAGCAGATACATCTGATGAAAAAAAACGAAAGGAAAACAGGCTGACATGGAAAGAAGAGGAGAGCGACAAAGACATTCAAAGAGATGGTGGGATTGGAGAAGGAAAGGAAAACAGGTGGAAAGTGAGCAACTTCTCTCATGCATATTGGATTTCTAAAGATGTTTCAGCTACTGCCATTAATTAATATATTAATGATGTTGCTACTATTAATATATTAATGATGTTGCTACTATTAATATATTAATGATGTTGATACTATTAATATATTAATGATGTTATTACTATTAATATATTAATGATGTTGCTACTATTAATATATTAATGATGTTGATACTATTAATATATTAATGATGTTGCTACTATTAATATATTAATGATGTTATTACTATTAATATATTAATGATGTTGCTACTATTAATATATTAATGATGTTGCTACTATTAATATATTAATGATGTTGCTACTATTAATATATTAATGATGTTGCTACTATTACTATATTAATGATGTTGCAACTATTAATATATTAATGATGTTGATACTATTAATATATTAATGATGTTATTACTATTAATATATTAATGATGTTGCTACTATTAATATATTAATGATGTTGATACTATTAATATATTAATGATGTTGCTACTATTAATATATTAATGATGTTATTACTATTAATATATTAATGATGTTGCTACTATTAATATATTAATGATGTTGCTACTATTAATATATTAATGATGTTGCTACTATTAATATATTAATGATGTTGCTACTATTAATATATTAATGATGTTGCTACTATTAATATATTAATGATGTTGCTACTATTACTATATTAATGATGTTGCAACTATTAATATATTAATGATGTTGATACTATTAATATATTAATGATGTTGCAACTATTAATATATTAATGATGTTGCTACTATTAATATATTAATGATGTTGCTACTATTAATGTATTAATGATGTTGATACTATTAATATATTAATGATGTTGCTACTATTAATATATTAATGATGTTGATACTATTAATATATTAATGATGTTGCTACTATTAATATATTAATGATGTTGCTACTATTAATATATTAATGATGTTGCTACTATTAATATATTAATGATGTTGCTACTATTAATGTATTAATGATGTTGATACTATTAATATATTAATGATGTTGCTACTATTAATATATTAATGATGTTGATACTATTAATATATTAATGATGTTGCTACTATTAATATATTAATGATGTTGCTACTATTAATATATTAATGATGTTGCTACTATTAATATATTAATGATGTTGCTACTATTAATGTATTAATGATGTTGATACTATTAATATATTAATGATGTTGCTACTATTAATATATTAATGATGTTGATACTATTAATATATTAATGATGTTGCTACTATTAATATATTAATGATGTTGCTACTATTAATATATTAATGATGTTGCTACTATTAATATATTAATGATGTTGATACTATTAATATATTAATGATGTTGCTACTATTAATATATTAATGATGTTGATACTATTAATATATTAATGATGTTGCTACTATTAATATATTAATGATGTTGATACTATTAATATATTAATGATGTTATTACTATTAATATATTAATGATGTTGCAACTATTAATATATTAATGATGTTGCTACTATTAATATATTAATGATGTTGCTACTATTAATGTATTAATGATGTTGATACTATTAATATATTAATGATGTTGATACTATTAATATATTAATGATGTTATTACTATTAATATATTAATGATGTTGATACTATTAATATATTAATGATGTTGATACTATTAATATATTAATGATGTTGCTACTATTAATATATTAATGATGTTGATACTATTAATATATTAATGATGTTGCTACTATTAATATATTAATGATGTTGCTACTATTAATATATTAATGATGTTATTACTATTAATATATTAATGATGTTGCTACGATTAATATATTAATGATGTTGCTACTATTAATATATTAATGATGTTGCTACTATTAATGTATTAATGATGTTGATACTATTAATATATTAATGATGTTGCTACTATTAATATATTAATGATGTTGCTACTATTAATATATTAATGATGTTGATACTATTAATATATTAATGATGTTGCTACTATTAATATATTAATGATGTTGCTACTATTAATGTATTAATGATGTTGATACTATTAATATATTAATGATGTTGATACTATTAATATATTAATGATGTTGCTACTATTAATATATTAATGATGTTGATACTATTAATATATTAATGATGTTGATACTATTAATATATTAATGATGTTGCTACTATTAATATATTAATGATGTTGCTACTATTAATATATTAATGATGTTGCTACTATTAATATATTAATGATGTTGCTACTATTAATATATTAATGATGTTGATACTATTAATATATTAATGATGTTGCTACTATTAATATATTAATGATGTTGATACTATTAATATATTAATGATGTTATTACTATTAATATATTAATGATGTTGCAACTATTAATATATTAATGATGTTGCTACTATTAATATATTAATGATGTTGCTACTATTAATGTATTAATGATGTTGATACTATTAATATATTAATGATGTTGATACTATTAATATATTAATGATGTTATTACTATTAATATATTAATGATGTTGATACTATTAATATATTAATGATGTTGATACTATTAATATATTAATGATGTTGCTACTATTAATATATTAATGATGTTGCTACTATTAATGTATTAATGATGTTGCTACTATTAATATATTAATGATGTTGCTACTATTAATATATTAATGATGTTGCTACTATTAATATATTAATGATGTTGCTACTATTAATATATTAATGATGTTATTTCTATTAATATATTAATGATGTTGCTACTATTAATATATTAATGATGTTGCTACTATTAATATATTAATGATGTTGCTACTATTAATATATTAATGATGTTGCTACTATTAATATATTAATGATGTTATTACTATTAATATATTAATGATGTTGCTACGATTAATATATTAATGATGTTGCTACTATTAATATATTAATGATGTTGCTACTATTAATATATTAATGATGTTGCTACTATTAATATATTAATGATGTTGATACTATTAATATATTAATGATGTTGCTACTATTAATATATTAATGATGTTGCTACTATTAATATATTAATGATGTTGCTACTATTAATATATTAATGATGTTGCTACTATTAATATATTAATGATGTTGCTACTATTAATATATTAATGATGTTGATACTATTAATATATTAATGATGTTGCTAATATTAATATATTAATGATGTTGATACTATTAATATATTAATGATGTTGCTACTATTAATATATTAATGATGTTGCTACTATTAATATATTAATGATGTTGCTACTATTAATATATTAATGATGTTACTACTATTAATATATTAATGATGTTGATACTATTAATATATTAATTGTGTTGCTACTATTAATATATTAATGATGTTGCTACTATTAATATATTAATGATGTTGCTACTATTAATATATTAATGATGTTGCTACTATTAATATATTAATGATGTTGATACTATTAATATATTAATGATGTTGCTACTATTAATATATTAATGATGTTGATACTATTAATATATTAATGATGTTGCTACTATTAATATATTAATGATGTTGATACTATTAATATATTAATGATGTTGCTACTATTAATATATTAATGATGTTGCTACTATTAATATATTAATGATGTTGCTACTATTAATATATTAATGATGTTGATACTATTAATATATTAATGATGTTGCTACTATTAATATATTAATGATGTTGATACTATTAATATATTAATGATGTTGCTACTATTAATATATTAATGATGTTGCTACTATTAATGTATTAATGATGTTGCTACTATTAATATATTAATGATGTTGCTACTATTAATATATTAATGATGTTGCTACTATTAATATATTAATGATGCTGCTACTATTAATATATTAATGATGTTGCTACTATTAATATATTAATGATGTTGCTACTATTAATATATTAATGATGTTATTACTATTAATATATTAATGATGTTGCTACTATTAATATATTAATGATGTTGCTACTATTAATATATTAATGATGTTGCTACTATTAATATATTAATGATGTTGCTACTATTAATATATTAATGATGTTGCTACTATTAATATATTAATGATGTTGCTACTATTAATATATTAATGATGTTGCTACTATTAATATATTAATGATGTTGCTACTATTAATATATTAATGATGTTGCTACTATTAATATATTAATGATGTTGATACTATTAATATATTAATGATGTTGATACTATTAATATATTAATGATGCTGCTACTATTAATATATTAATGATGTTGCTACTATTAATATATTAATGATGTTATTACTATTAATATATTAATGATGTTGCTACTATTAATATATTAATGATGTTGCTACTATTAATATATTAATGATGTTGCTACTATTAATATATTAATGATGTTGCTACTATTAATATATTAATGATGTTATTACTATTAATATATTAATGATGTTGCTACGATTAATATATTAATGATGTTGCTACTATTAATATATTAATGATGTTGCTACTATTAATATATTAATGATGTTGCTACTATTAATATATTAATGATGTTGCTACTATTAATATATTAATGATGTTGCTACTACTAATGTATTAATGATGTTGCTACTATTAATATATAGGTGTGATATTAATATATATTGGGGATATTAACCATTACTTTCAATTTTCTGAGTGTCTATAATAATAGTCGCTTACACTGATTGGATATTCTTTCTCCCGCGATTGTTTGAGCAAATTCATTCTCGATTCGCACGTGTGAATGGAATCTGGGTTGCCATCTTAATTTTCATTTGGGTACTCTTATAGCTGACGCACCATGTTTTCCGTGACTTTGCGTCGTCAACGTTCGAGCAGGTTACAGAAGTGCCCGATATTTGACGAGGCGAAAACTTCCAAACGTTAAATTTAAAACTGGCAGCCGATAAATTCAGACAAAGAAAATCAAACTAAAATACATATATAAAAATAAAGAACGAACAAACCATAGCTAAACAACTGTTATTAATTAGGTGCTTATTTCTGTTCTTTATTGTCAAATGAACCATTGTTAATCAAATGTTTTTAAATAAAATATTTTTTATTTGTGCACTGGAAAGTTTCAAATGATGATTTTTTCTGATTTGTTAAGCAAATGTTATTGTTTTTTTAAATTTTTTTTCGATGTTTTTCTTTTTACATTTTTTTCTTGTAAACATAAACACCGCAACAGCTGTTTTTAAGCAAAGTGTTTTTGTTTTGTTTTGTTATTTTAACGAAACCAAACTGTTTATAAGCAAATGTTTCGCGGTTAATAGTTTCGTCAACTCTCGGGCACTTCCGAGACCTGCCCAAACGTTGACGATGCGTCAGCTATAAGAGTACCTTCATTTGTAGCTGGAAGCTGGCTTAGGATGAATTGATGACCACACGACTTTTAGTTATCATCTCCGTATCTAGACTGCCATACAAGAAGAGGTTCCACACAGATATTGGCAGGCCATCGCTGCCATTCACCAACTATCTTAACTGCTGACTTTCTCTCTTCGAACGCATGATGTTGTCCAACCAATAACGCAGCATCCCTTCTCTATCTAACAATACCTTGAATTTTCTTCCAACAGAAGAAACATTATTAACATTAGCATTTATTATTTGATATTATTCTGTACATAAATCAAGAGAAGAGATTAAGAAGCAATTATGCACAATATTACGATGGAATTTTATTTTGAGTGAACAAATTATTCACTTTTTACGATTTCAACCTTTTTTCTTAATTCCTCAACTTTTCTAGATTACGATTGGTATCAGCAGACGATTTACCAACTCATTGATAAATATTTTTGTCAATCAAGACTTGAAGAAACACCGTTAACATCAGCACTGGACATGACGGTCATTACAGTAGAAGAATCGCAGGTAAATAAAAAAAGGAAAATAAAAAAAGGAAAATAAAAAAAGGAAAATGCAATTTCAATTCGAGATTTGCAGTTTTACTTATGTTTTTTATTCTCTTTTTTTAAAATCTATTTTCTGACACAATAGCTGACATCGAAATAGAGTATGAAAACAGAAAATTGTGTTCAAATTACTTTGGGTCGATTATGTATTGCTGGGAAAGGTATGAACCCGGTTTCCTTTCAGCCATGAATAACATTGCAGCTTGTATTCAATGAAATGCTTACAAAAGGTTTTATTTTTGTTTGATGATTCAATCAATCAGGTCAAGAATTCTTCTCAGATTATCCTGACTCTTTCCCAACAAACATCTCTGTCAGATATTACTTTTCAGTAAGTCCTCCAGATGGCATCCAGAGTATTCTTCAAGTTGGTCAATGTAGGTATGATGAGGTCTTTCGATCAATCTTTTGCCGTGTAATGGATTCCATAGGAGGGTGTCACACACAAGTTCTGACTTCTCTAAGAGTGACCAGCATGCCATAGCCTTCTCTCTTTAAGTGAGACTGAAATAGGAGGAAGGTGTCCATATAAGCATTTCTGGATTGGGTTTACGGTTATGGTGTCCAATGCAACTTGTAACATGTTCTGTAAACTGATGCTTCTTGTTGTTTCATTAGTGGTCATGTGGTACAAGGATGGATGTCTCTTTGTTGGAGCTGGATTTCCCCACATTAAAGGCCAACCTTGTGCCTGATTTTGCCTTCGTGGGGAGGCAAATAAATCGAGTCAATTGTGTTATTGCATTAGTGGCAGTGTAATGACACTGTACTTCGAATGTCAGCCTCGCGTCAGAGGGGCGGGTTGTTTATAAAAGCATGGACAGTGTCAAAGCAATCGAGGTTGATAGGTGCATTGGATGGGACAAAAGTCAAATCAACTGTTGAAGTCGTGTCAGGGGAGGGGGGGTCTTGTGAATAGAATGCAGCCAGTCAGTGACTCTAATCTTTCTATCTATTTTTTTTTTGTATTCTTGTTTCTTTCCTTCTCTTGCTGACGTTTACTCTTTCTCTCTCGTTTTTGTCTCATTTTGAGAATTCGGCAGTTGGTATCTTTCTTCCTTTAGCGGCGGTCACATTGCGAACCAGCTCGCCGGCATTCGAGTTTTATGTTTTTCAGAATGGATAAATTATAAATGGATAAAAAAATGATTGTTCGCTCCTTTTTCCAAAGAGTCCAATTTCTAGCATGACGTCCCAAATCAGCCTAGCTCATTAATTCCCTGGAGAGAATTAATGACGCCCCAAGACGTCGAATATCGCAATTCTTGTAACATTAAAATTTCTGTTAATGCATGATTGGGCAAAAATCTGTGGTAAAAGTTTATCATACATAAAACCTGTCTTAGCTTTCTCATGTTATCAGATGTTGGGAATTGCAAAATAATTTCTATTTTAACAGAAATCAATAACCTCTTCAGAACAAAAGCAATCATCATCTGTTGAATACTGAGCCATATTGATATTCATGGAAACAAAAAAGTAAACAAAACTGCCAAATAATTGATAACACACAATATCAAAACAAAATTCCATATCAAAAGTAACGCTTACAAATTTCATAATAAATAAATGACACACTCTACACATTATCAGGCGGGTGACACCTGAAGAATCTTTTTGAACAGGGCAATCCGAACAACATTTTTGGATTCAAAGAGCTCACCTACTTTCTCAAACTATTCCTCTACAAAGAATGTTACAAAGAATGCTACAAAGAATGCTAACAAAATCTGATCTTTATACCAAACAGAATGATTACAACTAACAATCATTCTATTTTTACTTTTAGTCAGCGTTAAATGACCCACTGAGGTGTTGATATGCCATAATCCAAACAAAACGTTTATTCTTTATTTCATGAATTGAGAAACAATGTTTGTTTAATTAAATAAACATGTGTGTGTCGGTCAGGGGCAGGGGCTTTTAAATGTCATTTTGTTAAATGTAAGTAATCAATACAAATGCCGACTTCATTTTTGTATCAGAGCCTTTCATTTAAATTAGTTTGATTTTTTTAAAATCACCGATTAATATCAATTTTCAAAATGGATATCAAACATTCCAACTCAAAAAACTTTACAAAGTCTTTGATATCAAAATACTAAAAAACAAATAAGTAACTTATATTTACAATCGCTGGCATTCAATCGTTTTCTTTAACTTGTGAACAATTCACCAAATTTGTGGTGTTTTGTATTCTTTCAGTAATTTATATTTTTCTTTTAAGAGAAAAAAGTAAAAAAAAAACAAAAAAAACGATTTTGTTAAAAAATTTAATTCTGTTCGAATTTTAAATTAGCATTCAGTGTTACCCACGAATCTGGACATCATTAGTAAGCGTTACATGGAAGAGTGCTACATAGAAAAGTGCTACATAGAAAAGTGCTACATAGAAAAGTGCTACATAGAAAAGTGCTACATAGAAAAGTGCTACATAGAAAAGTGCTACATAGAAAAGTGCTACATAGAAAAGTGTTACATAGAAAAGTGCTACATAGAAAAGTGTTACATAGAAAAGTGTTACATAGAAAAGTGTTACATAGAAAAGTGCTACATAGAAAAGTGTTACATAGAAAAGTTCTACATAGAAAAGTGCTACATAGAAAAGTGTTACATAGAAAAGTGCTACATAGAAAAGTGTTACATAGAAAAGTGTTACATAGAAAAGTGTTACATAGAAAAGTGCTACATAGAAAAGTGTTACATAGAAAAGTGCTACATAGAAAAGTGCTACATAGAAAAGTGTTACATAGAAAAGTGCTACATAGAAAAGTGTTACATAGAAAAGTGTTACATAGAAAAGTGCTACATAGAAAAGTGCTACATAGAAAAGTGCTACATAGAAAAGTGTTACATAGAAAAGTGCTACATAGAAAAGTGTTACATAGAAAAGTGCTACATAGAAAAGTGCTACATAGAAAAGTGCTACATAGAAAAGTGTTACATAGAAAAGTGTTACATAGAAAAGTGCTACATAGAAAAGTGCTACATAGAAAAGTGTTACATAGAAAAGTGTTACATAGAAAAGTGCTACATAGAAAAGTGTTACATAGAAAAGTGTTACATAGAAAAGTGCTACATAGAAAAGTGCTACATAGAAAAGTGCTACATAGAAAAGTGTTACATAGAAAAGTGCTACATAGAAAAGTGCTACATAGAAAAGTGTTACATAGAAAAGTGCTACATAGTAAAGTGTTACATAGAAAAGTGCTACATAGAAAAGTGCTACATAGAAAAGTGCTACATAGAAAAGTGTTACATAGAAAAGTGCTACATAGAAAAGTGCTACATAGAAAAGTGCTACATAGAAAAGTGTTACATAGAAAAGTGCTACATAGAAAAGTGTTACATAGAAAAGTGCTACATAGAAAAGTGCTACATAGAAAAGTGCTACATAGAAAAGTGCTACATAGAAAAGTGTTACATAGAAAAGTGCTACATAGAAAAGTGCTACATAGAAAAGTGTTACATAGAAAAGTGCTACATAGAAAAGTGCTACATAGAAAAGTGCTACATAGAAAAGTGTTACATAGAAAAGTGCTACATAGAAAAGTGTTACATAGAAAAGTGCTACATAGAAAAGTGCTACATAGAAAAGTGCTACATAGAAAAGTGTTACATAGAAAAGTGCTACATAGAAAAGTGTTACATAGAAAAGTGCTACATAGAAAAGTGCTACATAGAAAAGTGCTACATAGAAAAGTGCTACATAGAAAAGTGCTACATAGAAAAGTGTTACATAGAAAAGTGCTACATAGAAAAGTGTTACATAGAAAAGTGCTACATAGAAAAGTGTTACATAGAAAAGTGTTACATAGAAAAGTGCTACATAGAAAAGTGTTACATAGAAAAGTACTACATAGAAAAGTGCTACATAGAAAAGTGCTACATAGAAAAGTGTTACATAGAAAAGTGTTACATAGAAAAGTGTTACATAGAAAAGTGCTACATAGAAAAGTGCTACATAGAAAAGTGTTATATTGAAAAGTAAATTGCAGATCGGAACATTTTTTCCCCTCATATCGGCAAGCTGTGTAGAAACGAAATGCTCAAAATTTATTACTGAAATATAATTTTCACAAGAAATGAATTTGATAACATTAATTCTGATTCTATTCCAGTTACAAAAAATTATGGGTCGCTTTACATTTTTTAAAAATTTAATGAAACTTTTCGATTAGTAGCCCACTTCTGTGAGGAAATATTTATTTGACCTTTCATGACCTGTAATGTTGGAAGTATTAGAAACTAAGTTCATCTTAAGTTTGGTTGAAGTAAAACCTGTACTTGCACAGTGGACAAACAAAAGACTCACTTTATTTTATTTATTAGAATAGATCACATTACAATGATTTACACTTAATCATTTTCATTTCTTTCATTGAAATCATTTGAGCATTTATTGTTGAGGGTTTTGTTCACTGAATAAAAGTTGTTTTTTTTCTGTTTATTTTCTAGTTTGAGAGTACAAGAAGCTCTACATCAGCCGATGCCTTCAGGAGTGAATCAAGATTTACAACCTCCTCATCATCTGCTATGTTTCCAGATGGTCTCAGTGAGGAATCTGTTGGCCATGATAGAAGCACACTAGATGACCCAGACGTAGACCCAGGTAAAATTCTCACTCTTTAAAATCAAAGTTAAGAATAATGGTGATGTACAAATTATTACAGCAATTTGATTCCTAAAATGGCCGAATTACGAGCTGCAATGAATAAATTACTTAAGAAAATTACAAAATGGAGCTGGTCTTTTGAATGTCGAGTCATCTCACTTCTCTCTTTTACACATTTTGATCCTAATAAGGAAAAATGTACTTTGCAACTGACGCAAGTAACTCGGACCGTTTACCGACACAATAAAGACAATAGACAGGTGAAAACAGCCAGACATCAAGAATGTTATTGACGTCAAACACTATGCCTTTCACCTTCTTAGCAGATCTTCTTGAACGTTTTTCCGTATAAAAAGGCATTCTTTTTCAATAAACCTTTTCTACCACAGATTAAGGTGAATTTCATAACCTAAATATCGAGTGGCTTTTAAGATGCGTCTGCGTCATTATTTTAACTAGTCTGTTTATATGCTTATCCATCAATTCCTTATATTAAGCATTCCATGAATATTAATGTAAAAAAAAGTAATGTTTAATTAAACATCAGATGCCTTAACTTAGGAGGTGCATGATAGACCGGATGAATATGGTTGAAGACTATAACTTGGATCTGTTTTGATTATTTACACATCAATACTGTTGGGAAAGGTATGAACCCACAATCTCTCCCCACTCCACCATCAGCTTTGGGAAAAATATAATTTTGTGGTCAATTAATCATATGCACTTCTTCTTTCGTTTGTTTCACAGCATCTCACTGTTAGATCACCAGCTCGGTTGAGAAAAGCCATGTTAATGTTTTGTTGTCTAGCGCAGCTATGCTGGCTTCGCCGTTGGGTGGTCGATATTTAAGGCATGACTCGATGATGTGGTCTACTGTCTGTTCAGGGTGACCACAGTCGCAGCCAGCCGAGTCCCTGAGTCCCCATCCTTTCATGGTCGCGGCGAAACGGCGCTCATCATATGCACTGAATCATTTAGAATAGGTATTGTTTCGACTTTAAATAGCATCAAAAGGGTTTATATGCTGTAAAACAAACAAATTTAACCATAGTTAACCACGACTTTTAATAATGTTAAGAATCGAGATGTATGTATTCGTGGTTACAATGTAAGTGTATACGCCCCACCTCCACCCTTCCTGCACACACGTCAATAATAGCTGAATGTTATTGTTTTTAATTTTCAGAATCTAACCGACCATTAAGTAAGGTTTCTATGAAGGCAAATCAAGCGAATCAAGCGCGGGAAGCCACACAAAGTCAAAATGAAGAGAACAGAAAATCTTGTCTATCGAAAAGTGAGCACAAACATTCTTCATCATTAAAAGTAAATAGAAATTAAGTTAAAAAATGAAATAACGTAATTTATGAGTCTTTTTAATGGCATTTTGTGATTTATGAGTCTTTTTAATGGCTTTTTACCTTTATGAGTCTTTTTAATGGCAGTTTGTAAGTTATGAGTCTTCAATGGCAAATCGCAATTTATGAGTCTTTTTTAGTGCCATTTCATAATTTATGTCTTTTTAATGGCATTTCATAATTTATGTCTTTTTAATGACATTTCATAATTTATCAGTCTTTTTAATGGCATTTCACATTTTGAGAGGGTGAAAGGTCATCGGTACAATCCCCAAAGAGGCCCTGAGTTACATGCATATGTTTGTCGAAAAACAAAAGAACTGTTTAGGCAAAATGACACAAGAGGAGAAAGCTAGCTTTCATATGCAAGATTTTTAGTTGTTAGTCATATCCACGTTGTGTTTTGCCAATAGTTGCGACTTGGGCTTTCAATCATTGTTTATTTTTGATTTGGAGTTAACTATAACCACCAAACGTTTCTGGTCGGTGGCAGAAACCCTCAACATCTGCTTTTCAAAAATTCTTCACATACAGACTACGTTGGGTACTTTGCCTCATGTTCTTCCTTCCCAAATGTTTTTGATCTATAAAAATGGTCATACGATCACTAGTCACGATGTCTGTTTCTCGTTAGACCTGCTTGTATTTGCTGCTGCTTCTCAACAATCGGTGTTTCATTTGTGACGGCTACAAACGTTACCTGTTATCAATTGTTTCCCCGTTATGCAGTGACTGTGTCCTGGGTTTTGTCAATTTCACGACAAACAGAATAAAAATTAAAAATCACAAATAAATCACGATACTAAAACAGTCGGATTAAAATGCAACAACATTTTTTGAGAGAAAGTGTTAGGACAACTAACGAAAACGAATTACCTCCCTTGAACCATTTCGGGAGTTAAGAGTTATCGCCCTTGGAAATGAAGTCTTCTGCTCAGAGAGAAAGGTAAACAAAGATCACGACGTCAGACTGTTAATATCACAATCGCGTACAGCGGCCAATTAATTCATTAATTCATTCTGTGTTCAGTTTTAATAAATATGTTAAACGTTTCTCTTGATAGTTCATCGATTTTCTTTACAAGTTATTATTTATTATAACCTAAATTACGAGGTTATAAAAGTTGGTGACGAGGTATAAGATCAATTTACATTTAAAAAAAAACAAAAAAAAAACATGGAATGTACAATACAACAATTACTTCAACAACAATTACGTTTGATGGAGTTATTTTAAGAGAGATTTTCCACGCCTGCATCGTTGATTTCAGAAACAAATTTTAGGATGTCTACAGATTCAATTTCGCAGACAATAACAGAATTTTGTTACGACCCAATAGCAAATTCGACGTTTGAAACATGGTTTGCACGTTTCGAGGACATTTTTCGAGTGGATTTCAAGGATTAAGCTGACGACTGGAAGGTAAGACTTCTGCTACGGAAACTTGGGACGTCTGAGCATGATCGGTATGCAAATTACATATTACGAAAGCATTCTTGTGACTGCAGTTTCAGCAGCACAGTTGAAACCCTCAGTCAGATTTTCGGTGAGCATATTTCATTATTGAATATGCGGTTCAATTGCCTTAGCAGAACGAAATCTTCCTCAACCGATTTTTCAACGTATGCAGGCCTTGTAAACAAAGAATGTGAATGTTTTAAAATCTCTTCCATCACAGACGTTCAGTTCAAATGTTTGATTTTTGTGTGTGGTTTGAGATCGGCGGAGGAGGCAGATATTCGCACACGGATTTTGTCAAAAATAGAACAAAATCCAGACGTAACATTGCAACAAGTTGCCGTGGAATGCCAGCGTCTAGTTAATCTAAAACATGATTCAACTATGGTACAACAAGCATCAGCATCCATGGTAAACACAGTCCAAAAACAACGTCGACCCACCTCACCGACTTCAAAATCTGTCCAGCCCCCAACAGCTTGTTGGAATTGTGGCAACTGGCATTTTGTGCAAAACTGCACCTTCAAGACACACCGCTGTCACAGCTGCAATCGACTCGGACATAAAGAGGGATTTTTCATCCCTCCAGGATGAAAACCAACCCATAATAGGCAATGACAGCAGCACAGAACAAAAACAAACAGTCTGATAGCAACTTTTCTCTCAAACCAAAAATCCAAACAAAAATATGTTGCAGTACAATTGAATGGCCATTCTAATCGATACAGTATCAGATATAACTATTATATCACAAAAACTATGGGAAGCCATAGGACAGCCTTCATTGACACCAACAAGTCAGGTAGCACAGAGTGCTTCTGGAAATTGTGTTCACATCACGGGTCAATTACCCGCTACCATCAAAATAAAAGAAAAAACGGTGTCAGGTACCGTATACATAGCAAATTCATGCCATAATTTGCTGGGACTTGATTTTATCGAGTTACTAGGTCTTCTCGACATTCCACTCAACCAGATATGTGAGGTGGTGTCCAGATCGTCACCTCAGAGCAGCATTATCGACCAGACCAAAGACATCATGAAACAATTTTCTCTAGTCTTCACAAACAAATTGGGACGTTGCACTCAGGCAGAGGCCACACACAGTGGGCTTAGAAGGGAGTTCAAGCGGACATTAACCTATGAGTGCCCATAATGTTAGCTGTTTAGCTGTTATACCTGTTGGTCATCATGTTAGGCATCAGGGAGGGTAGTGGGATGTTAAACAGACTGATATTCAGCAGAATTATACCATCATTTTGGGCCAATACACGGAGGGACTAAATTCTGGGCAAATTTCAAATTATCATAATTCGCAAAGTAAACAAGTTGAGCAAACAAACGAGACCTTTTTTTTAGTATTACAGGATAACAGAATTCAGCCAAGCTGATGCCTTGTCACGACTCATTAGTGTACAATCAGTTCCAGATGACGACACTGTCATCGCTGCCATCAACATCGAGGACGATTTTGTGTGCAGGACTGATGCTTGCCGTCTGCTTGAGAGTGTCACACGTGGCAAATGTAGCAGGTTACATTTCTTCAACAAAGATTCTAGTTGAAATGAAAGCTGCACAAAACTTTTAATGGGAAATGCATGAATTGTTTTGATGTGAAGTCATGTTGTATCAGTTGCATCTCGTTGCAATTCGTCATTTGATTGTATTTTCTTTTATAGTTGATTATCTCAAACATTCTTGAAGAATTTTACTTTCGCGCCTAACACACCGATTGGCTAATTTTTACGTAGGCGTTTCGTTTGTCACATGCCCTTTACCATCTTTGTAAATGAAATGTAGTCGGACTGACCCCATTTTGAATTGCACTTCTGACAACTTTTTCTGCTGAATAAATGACTTTCGATTCGATAGTTTACATACTTCCAAATTCCTTTCAAATTTCGAACAGACACAAAGTTATTGATTTATTTTTTTAACTATTAACAAAATATTAAAATGGCTTACTTGTCTAGAGAGAAACTGAAATGCATTATGATGAATTTAATCTCATAATAGGATTATAATTTACTACTTTTATTAATATTATAATTGGAAAAGATGGTACTTGTGCAGTTTATGGACCGGGCTGAAATAATAACATTATTTAGAAAGCCATTCTTAACATGGGTAGGAGGGCTTTGTTAACTATTCTGTACTTTCACTTAACAATTTAATAAACAAAACATACTGTAAAAATTGAAATTAACTTGAAAATCTTATCTAAAAAATAGCCTGATCTGTAAAATGCACAAGTACCGAAAAGATGATACGAGAACCATGTTCTTAGAACAAACACTTAAAAAAATCGATTTTATTTGCTTTAAAACAACAGTAAATATTTTTAAATATTTATTTTTAAATATGGGGGGGGGGTAGCCCCTATTTAAAACTATATACCTCTCAAGAACGGTCCTCAAATCTATTTTCAAATGATATTTAATTCATAATTGTCTAATTTTCCTACCTTGCCAAAATTGCTTAAGTTTCCATTGCTCAATTTTCCCGGTACCTTTCTTTCAATACTTTATGTATTCTTCTTCTTTCGTTTGCTTCACAGCATCTCACTGTTAGATCACCAGCTCGGTTGAGAAAAACCATGTTAATGTTTTGTTGTCTAGCGCAGCTATGCCGGCTTTGCCGTTGGGTGGTCTATATTTAAGGCATGACTCGATGATGTGGTCTACTGTCTGTTCAGAGTGACCACAGTCGCAGACAGCCGAGTCCCTGAGTCCCCATCCTTTCATAGTCGCGGGAAACGGCTCTCATCATATGCACTGAATCATTTAGAATAGGTATTGTTTCGACTTTAAATAGCATCAAAAGGGTTTATATGCTGTAAAACAAACAAATTTAACCATAGTTAACCACGACTTTTAATAATGTTAAGAATCGAGATGTATGTATTCGTGGTTACAATGTAAGTGTATATGCCCCACCTCCACCCTTCCTGCACACACGTCAATAATAGCTGAATGTTATTGTTTTTAATTTTCAGAATCTAACCGACCATTAAGCAAGGTTTCTATGAAGGCAAATCAAGCGAATCAAGCGCGGGAAGCCACAGAAAGTCAAAATGAAGAGAACAGAAAATCTTGTCTATCAAAAAGTGAGCACAAACATTCTTCATCATTAAAAGTAAATAGAAATTAAGTTAAAAAATTAAATAACGTAATTTATGAGTCTTTTTAATGGCATTTTGTGATTTATGAGTCTTTTTAATGACATTTCATAATTTAGCAGTCTTTTTAATGGCATTTCACATTTTGAGAGGTTGAAAGGTCATCGGTACAATCCCCAAAGAGGCCCTGAGTTACATGCATATGTTTGTCGAAAAACAAAAGAACTGTTTAGGCAAAATGACACAAGAGGAGAAAGCTAGCTTTCATATGCAAGATTTTTAGTTGTTAGTCATATCCACGTTGTGTTTTGCCAATAGTTGCGACTTGGGCTTTCAATCATTGTTTTTTTTTTAGTTGGAGTTTACTGTAACCACCACCGTTTCTGGTCGGTGGCAGAAACCCTCAACATCTGCTTTTCAAAAATTCTTCACATACAGACTACGTTGGGTACTTTGCCTCATGTTCTTCCTTCCCAAATGTTTTTGATCTATAAAAATGGTCATACGATCACTAGTCACGATGTCTGTTTCTCGTTAGACCTGCTTGTATTTGCTGCTGCTTCTCAACAATTGGTGTTTCATTTGTGACGGCTACAAACGTTACCTGTTATCAATTGTTTCCCCGTTATGCAGTGACTGTGTCTTGGGTTTTGTCAATTTCACGACTAACAGAATAAAAATTAAAAATCACAATTAAATCACGATACTAAAACAGTCGGATTAAAATGTAACAACTTTTTTTGAGAGAAAGATTTTTGAGGATGTTAGAATGCAGGAAGTTTGTGTTAGTAGGAGAGTTTCTATGTGAGTGAAATATCTTTCATACTTGCACTAAGTTAAAAGTTTGTTGCGTAGTGAAATGTATGAGTGCATTTATTAGATGCAACTGTTTAGCTGTGCTACTCAATTGCTTGCTTGTTTGCACATGAAACGGTTGAACAGGTTTTGATCAAGTTGATGATGATGTTTGTTGTTGTTGTGGTTGTTGTTATGGTTGTTGTTCCTCCTCCTCCTCCTCCTCCTCCTCCTCCTCCTCCTCCTCCTCCTCCTCTTTCCATGTGATTGGTTGATGTGTGCAGGACTGATGCTTGCCGTCTGCTTGAGAGTGTCACATGTGGCAAATGTAGCAGGTTACATTTCTTCAACAAAGATTCTAGTTGAAATGAAAGCTGCACAAAACTTTTAATGGGAAATGCATGAATTGTTTTGATGTGAAGTCATGTTGTATCTCGTTGCATCTCGTTGCAATTGTTCGTCGTTTGATTTATTTGCTTTTATAGTTGATTATCTCAAACATTCTTGAAGAATTTTACTTTCGCGCCTAACACACCGATTGGCTAATTGTTACGTAGGCTTTTCGTTTGCACATGCCCTTTACCATCTTTGTAAATGAAATGTAGTCGGACTGACCCCATTTTGAATTGCACTTCTGACAACCTTTTCTACTGAATAAATGACTTTCGATTCGATAGTTTACATACTTCCAAATTCCTTTCAAATTTCGAACAGACACAAAGTTATTGATTTATTTTTTTAACTATTAACAAAATATTAAAATGGCTGACTTGTCTAGAGAGAAACTGAAATGCATTATGATGAATTTAATCTCATAATAAGATTATAATTTACTACTATTATTAATATTATAATTGGAAAAGATGGTACTTGTGCAGTTTATGGACCAGGCTGAAATAATAACATTATTTAGAAAGCCATTCTTAACATGGAGAGGGGGGCTTTGTTTACTATTCTGTACTTTCACCTTACAATTTAATAAACAACACATACTGTAAAAATTGAAATTAACTTGAAAATCTTATCTAAAAAATAGCCTGATCTGTAAAATGCACAAGTACCGAAAAGATGATACGAGAACCATGTTCTTAGAACAAACACTTAAAAAAATCGATTTTATTTGCTTTAAAACAACAGTAAATATTTTTAAATATTTATTTTTAAATATGGGGGGGGGGGGGTAGCCCCTATTTAAAACTATATACCTCTTAAGAACGGTCCTCAAATCTATTTTCAAATGATATTTAATTCATAATTGTCTAATTTTCTTACCTTGCCAAAATTGCTCAATTTTCCCGGTACCTTTCTTTCAATACTTTAGTATTCTTCTTCTTTCGTTTGCTTCACAGCATCTCACTGTTAGATCACCAGCTTGGTTGAGAAAAGCCATGTTAATGTTTTGTTGTCTAGCACAGCTATGCCGGCTTCGCCGTTGGGTGGTTGATATTTGAGGTATGACTCGATGATGTGGTCTACTGTCTGTTCAGAGTGACAACAATCGCAGACAGCCGAGTCCCTGAGTCCCCATCCTTTCATGGTCGCGGCGAAACGGCGCTCATCATATGCACTGAATCATTTAGAATAGGTATTGTTTCGACTTTAAATAGCATCAAAAGGGTTTATATGCTGTAAAACAAACAAATTTAACCATAGTTAACCACGACTTTTAATAATGTTAAGAATCGAGATGTATGTATTCGTGGTTATAATGTAAGTGTATACGCCCCACCTCCACCCTTCCTGCACACACGTCAATAATAGCTGAATGTTATTGTTTTAATTTTCAGAATCTAACCGACCATTAAGCAAGGTTTCTATGAAGGCAAATCAAGCGAATCAAGCGCGGGAAGCCACAGAAAGTCAAAATGAAGAGAACAGAAAATCTTGTCTATCAAAAAGTGAGCACAAACATTCTTCATCATTAAAAGTAAATAGAAATTAAGTTAAAAAATTAAATAACGTAATTTATGAGTCTTTTTAATGGCATTTTGTGATTTATGAGTCTTTTTAATGACATTTCATAATTTAGCAGTCTTTTTAATGGCATTTCATAATTTAGCAGTCTTTTTAATGGCATTTCATAATTTATGAGTCTTTTTAATGCAATTTCATAATTTATGAGTCTTTTTAATGCAATTTCATAATTTATGAGTCTTTTTAATGGCATTTCATAATTTGTGCATCTTTTTAATGGCATTTCATAATTTAGCAGTCTTTTTAATGGCATTTCATAATTTGTGCATCTTTTTAATGGCATTTCATAATTTATGAGTCTTTTTAATGGCATTTCATAATTTGTGCATCTTTTTAATGGCATTTCATAATTTATGAGTCTTTTTAATGGCATTTCATAATTTATGAGTCTTTTTAATGACATTTCATAATTTAGCAGTCTTTTTAATGGCATTTCACATTTTGAGAGGGTGAAAAGTCATCGGTACAATCCCCTAAGAGGCCCTGAGTTACATGCATATGTTTGTCGAAAAACAAAAGAACTGTTTAGGCAAAATGACACAAGAGGAGAAAGCTAGCTTTCATATGCAAGATTTTTAGTTGTTAGTCATATCCACGTTGTGTTTTGCCAATAGTTGCGACTTGGGCTTTCAATCATTGTTTATTTTTGATTTGGAGTTAACTATAACCACCAAACGTTTCTGGTCGGTGGCAGAAACCCTCAACATCTGCTTTTCAAAAATTCTTCACATACAGACTACGTTTGGTACTTTGCCTCATGTTCTTCCTTCCCAAATGTTTTTGATCTATAAAAATGGTCATACGATCACTAGTCACGATGTCTGTTTCTCGTTAGACCTGCTTGAATTTGCTGCTGCTTCTTCTCAACAATCGGTGTTTCATTTGTGACGGCTACAAATGTTACCTGTTATCAATTGTTTCCCCGTTATGCAGTGACTTTGTCCTGGGTTTTGTCAATTTCATGACAAACAGAATAAAAATTAAAAATCACAATTAAATCACGATACTAAAACAGTCGGATTAAAATGCAACAATATTTTTTGAGAGAAAGATTTTTGAGGATGTTTGAATGCGAGAAGTTTGTGTTTGTAGGAGAGTTTCTATGTGAGTGAAATATCTTTCGTACTTGCACTAAGTTAAAAGTTTGTTGCGTAGTGAGATGTATGTGTGCATTAATTGGAGGTAACTGGTTAGCTTTAAAACAACAGTAAATATTTTAAAATATTGGGGGTGTAGCCCTTATTTAAAACTATATACCTCTCAAGAACGGTCCTTAAATCTATTTTCAAATGATATTTAATTCATAATTGTCTAATTTTCCTACCTTGCCAAAATTGCTTAATTTTCTATTGCCCAATTTTCTGGGTACCTTTCTTTCAATACTTTATGTATTGAAAGAAAGGTACCCATCTCAAAAGATACTTTATGTATTGAAAGAAAGGTACCCATCTCATCTCATCTCAAACCGAAGTTTGAACATTGATCATTAAAAATATATGCATTTTTGCTACAGGAATGTTTATTTCATTACTTACATCATGACCTACCCCTAAAAAAACAAAAAGTGAATTTGAGAGAAATTAAATCTGTTCATTGTTTTGTAATTAATGAATCCCACCTGGTGCAGCATTCTATCGACAGATTCAATGATTATTTCAGTGACAGAAGACTGTATAAAGGAGAGACACCTTTAAAACTAACCTATTTTATTCTTGATTTCTTTCAATTACTTTTAACTTTGTTGAATTATTTCCCTTTTTTGTACTCATAGTAAAAGAATTTTAAAAAAACGATTATGGAATCTCTATTATTTTCCATTTTTTGCTTGGGTACGACACTTCCTGTCTTTTAACAAATATTAAAAAAAAAAATTAAAAGGCAGTGAAGAAATGCTCAGGAAATATCAAAACTAAATGGATCGGTTTACATTAAACTTACGAAGCATAGTGCTCCTCCCTTTCTAAAAATAACTAAGTAATGAAAAAAATGTCAGACTTAATCAATAGTATTACAAAGGATTTTAAACAAATATTCAGTGAACATCGACTAAGTATTTTATCATTGAAATGTTGGTTTTTGGGGTTTGATTTTCTTAATTTTATAAAGAGTAAAATCTATTTTTGATGCAATGCATTCATTCAATACAAGATTTCAAGTAAACATTGCATTTTCTCACAAACCAGATGCAGCATCATTTTGCCGCATCATTTTGCTTCAATTGCAATCAACTCAATCATTTTTCATTTTTATTCTTTTCAGTATGAAACCACCAAATTTATTTTTTTTTCTTTTTTTTCTCATTGAAGCTCTAAAGAAAGAAGAGAAGAGAACATTGTCATACGATTCCAAAGACGTAAACAACGCTTTATTTGCACCGTTTATTCTTATGGAAGATGTAAGTACATTTTCGTATCAAGACGGTAAATACATTTTAATTCCATCCTGCTGTGAACTCGCGGCAGCTACACATTGCAAGTCTGCTTGGAGACAGTTTAGAGAGCTGCTACCAATTCTGACAAACAGACACCTGCCAGCAGCTATTAGAGGTCATATATACTCTTCATGTGTAAGAAGTGTGCTGGTGTATGGCTCGGAAACCTGGGCTGTCTCTGCCGGCACCGTAATGAAAAGGCAATGGTCAGATGGATCTGTATGATGAGGGCTGAACAGATCATGGTTTTTGGGTCTCTGCTCACGCAGGTCAAGTTGGAAAGCCTCGCGGATGTCATGCAGAAGAGAAAACTGTGTTGGTTGGGCCACGTTGAGCGCAGCAATGGCTGGATTGCTAAAGTCTGATGGTTGAATGTGCCAGCAGAGAAGATCACCACTGGCAGACCAAGTTGTCTTGGGAGGACGTGATCAAACGTGATAGGGTTTTTACCCCGCCTAATAAACCGGTATCGTCTTGGCCTTTGGGTCTGGATTTACGCCGGTCTATTGGGGGTTGCCGGTCCTGTGCAGTTCTAGGAGGTGCACCCTCTCAAGCTTTGCCTCCCCTCTTTGGGGAGGAGTAAGTTTGTTGCTTACTGCCTGAGGCGCCCCTACCGGGGAATGCCGACAGGGCTGCCCAGGCAATTTTTAAACAGCCAGAGTGCTCAAATTCTCGAGCGCTGGTTCTTTCCCACTTTCCCGACCTTGTGTCACATCTTACCTTGTGAGAGGAAGATAAATAGAAGGAAAACCATGGGTATAGATTCTGTCAAACCTCACCGAAGACAAGAATGGAGGGGAAGACTCAGATCTAGACTGGACAATCAGGCCCCACCCTCATCAGAGGATTAATTGTGGCCTGATTCAACAAATAAACCGGTTGTTGTTGTTGTTGTTGTTGTTCATCATCATCATCATCATTATTATTATTATTATTATTATTATTATTAAAACCAATAATAAGCGAATTGCATTCCTGTACACAGGTATAAGATCCTCCAGAAAAGCGACCACCTGTTGGTCGTGGGTGATGACCTATAATGGCTGAAGATGGTGTGCTGATAGCTGACTGGTCCATATCTTAATACACGAAACATGCCACTTTGACTCTTACTTAAGCAAGACAGCCAGTCAGAGAGGCCCAATCCGATCAATCCGCTAGTCATATCATGCCCTCACACATTATTTTGTGCCAATCTTTACATAAACTTTGAAAAGTCCTCTTATACTCTTTTTTTTCATTTCAATAGCAGAAATGATGACATTCTTGGTGTAATCCGACAAATACTGTTATTCGAATATTTTATTCTGTGCATCACATAATACTAGCAATCAGTGTGTGATCCGACGAAAATCAGTGTGTGATCCGACGAAAGTGCGAACGAGGTTTTAGCATTGTCAGAAGTGCACCCTTTACGGGTGTAGTCTTTCATCTTCCGATCCGTCGTTAAAGGAGGACATTGTTGTGCTAAACTTTGAAAGGTTCGTTCTCAATATGCAATCACACATTGAAATACAAAGTCTTTCATCTTCCAATACGTCGTTAAAGGAGGACATTGTTGTGCTAAACTTTGGAAGGTTCGTTCTCAATATGCAATCACACATTGAAATACAAAGAATTGAGGTCGGACAACAATTGTGGCTAGAAATCTTTCGCCCAAAAATTCATGTTCGATTCCAATCACTCTAGTATGAATTTGACCCTGTATGTTACGGCACTTTTATGCTGAAAGATTTAGTCTGCATTCTTGTCTATTTTTCTCACCCAAGGCAGGACTTCCATAGCCAAGATGTCCCAGTAGTCGGCAGTGATTAACCTGTAGCCAGGTTTTACCTACATAAGCATCGTCTTCTCTTCATTTGAGATTATGATGCCAAGCATCATCACAGAGGCTGGGATTTTGGTCATAGATAGATAGCAAACCTCAGAGACGGACAAATGTTGCTGAGAACAATATTTTCATCTTGGTAAGAGGGACAGAATTAGTGGAGCAAAGTTGTCACTTTGACCTTACATGGATGACATTTTCTTGTATTAGCTCCGTCTTCCTCCCTTTTCTTCGTCCTCTTTCTCGCACATTCACTCGTTTCCCCATCTCTTCAGCTCTCCTTTTACGTCTCCCCACTCAAAGTTTCCCTCAGATGATTGAGGACAGAACATATACTACAGAAAGTGTATCCAATTCGATTTTCACGCCAAATGTCTATGAAAAATATCGCCTAAATATCGACTCAATCTTATGAAGTCTCTTTCTGGAAATTACAAAAAGAACATTGAAAAGTATGTGCGCATCTTTGTGCTTTCTGAATATTAGGTGGACATATGCAAACGCAAACAGACAACTGATTATTTATCACGATTTTCCCATTAATTACGACTGTATCTCAATCAACAATTCATCCACTCTAGTTTTTAAATAAGCATTTATTGCAACACATTTTCTTGTGCTAACCCGACAAGATAGCTTCACTTTGAACATAGGCTTCAAGTGTTAGCCATTTCAAAATCTAAATGTAACCTATTTTAATGTGTCTGTAAACTTTCTTTGATAAAGTATCATGATAATAATTATACCACAAACTGATCTGAAGCAACTTCTCTGAAAAAGCAAAAGAGAATCACTCCGTTACAAAAAAATCAAAATTGCAAACAGTCGTCCCTAAACCGTAGAAATGGCAGAAGTAATACTTTGAAAAACAAGTACAAACTCCTTATCTTCTAAATGGAATTCGATAAAATTAAAGAAAACTCTACTGATCACTCACTCATTTTTACAGATGGAAAATAATCCCGAAGATATTACAGGACGCATAGTAATATATCTGAAGAAAAGAATCCAGAAACGCTTCCAAATAAAACTTCCATTTTTTATGATGAAACTTGTGCCATAGATTTACCACTGAACACTATTTCAACAAGAAAGAACAAAAGATTTATAATCTTCGCTGATTCATTAGCAACTTTAACAATCCTAAACAACAAAGCTTCATGATTCATCATGTCTAGTTTAAAAGAAGTCGTACAATATTGGATGCCAAATAAATGACTAAGCAGTTTTGGTTGATGAACACGTCTTAAATACAACTGATATAATTGATAAAATCCTCTACACAGACGTAAACGGCTAAATAAACAAATTCATATGAGAACAATGGTGCAATAAACTTTTCTTAATCAAACCAGAATTTGGAGAATCGCAAAAGGAAGAATATTGCCCCGATTTTAAATAAGTTTGGATTCTAAAACAAGAACCGCAACCATTATGGCATGTGTGCATACACAATAAAGGATGTTTCGGAATTTTTGAGATGAGGATTGCGAATTTGGATTATTTAGACTATTATTCTCATCATTGTTGTTATTTTCACATCTTTACCTGCAGCCTTACCCCCTTCTTCATCTCACAGCTTCCCATACCATTTCTTTCTCAATTCTTATAGCTGGACCGAATACTGTTTCTGCATCTTCTAGATTTTCACGGTTTCATTGTAATTTCCAACGTACTTCTCTCCAACAATATCCATATTTGTCTTTGCCATCTGTTTAGCTATCGTGAATATTTCATTCTTTTGCTCATCCCTTTGTCGTATATCAGGAAACCTTGGCAATCGAGTGATCTTGTTTTTTTTTAAATGGGTACGGAAGGTGAAAATGTATGTACAAATGAAGGTACAGACATAAACAGATTAAAAAGAAGTAAAAATACATCAAAGATAAAAAAAGTAATTGTGGGGGTGAAGAATGAATGTAAATGTTGTTACATTCGATTTTTATATTTTATCCTGATCAATATTTGATTTTTTAGTCGAATTTAGAAGAAGGTGATAAAATACTCATTAATTGGAAGTCATCCCACTGGGGAAAAAATTTTATAAGGCTCATAATTTGGTATGCACCAGCTTGCTGTACTATCACATTGTGCAAAAACTGTTTCTTGCGACTTACGGAATATTACAACTCACAAAATAATTCAGCTAAAAACGAAAAATCTGAATACAATAATTATAGTCGAAAACAATAATATACAAATATACAAATGGAATAATTTTTGAATAAACAAATATGAATCGGAAATCTATCTCTTTTTGAACTACCCACATTTAAATTTATTTTTGATAGCACTGTTGGTCTCCCATAGCAACAACATACTGATCAGTACTACATTTGGTAGCGTGTTCATCAATGTCTACCTACAATTAATGTTGTTGCTTAGATTACCACATATTTTAATAATTTTATGCTATTTTCATGTAATGTACCATTCTTACATATTCATATGACAGTTTAAAGTAAATTATTTAAACAAACTTTCTTCAATAATGACATATTTTAGCTATTTACAGAATATCATAACAATTATGACAAAATCATTGAGAAATAGCTAAAAAAAACGTCAATTATAGTAATTAGAGTCGAATACAATGTTATATAACTCAAACTGTTCTTGAAGAAACAAATCTGAATCGGAAATCGCTCTGTCGTAAAACTGCCAACTTTTAAATACATATTTTCATCGCATTTTTGGTCTTCCATACTAACAATCAAAGAAACGGTACTAATTTTGGTAGCGTGTTCGAAAAAGAAACACTTTCGAAGGGATGGGGTGATTTTGCCTGACCAACAGTTAAGTTTTCTGATAACCTTATTTGGCAGTTTTAACTGACTTTTCAACAGTATCTCTCTGTAGCCAAATTTGTATAGCACCGTACTCATAAGTGTTTGATTTCTTTGTGAAGACCTGATTTTTTTCTGATTTAAGCGTTCACAAACCAAATATTAGACACCCCCCTAAATAGATGATCATAACACCACCACCCCTAAAAAAAAACAGTTACTCCTTGCGTAAACGTAATTTCGATAATCACATATCGCAATGTTCATTATTAGTAATACAATTAATAATGAACTAACAGATTAATCAAATAGTAACTTATATTCAATGTTTTTTAATCACTTGTGACCACAATGTCTTCAATCAATCTGGGTGAAGTAGTAAGATATTTCAACTTATATTCAATGTTTTTTTAATCACTTGTGACCACAATGTCTTCAATCAATCTGGGTGAAGTAGTAAGATATTTCAACTTATATTCAATGTTTTTTTAATCACTTGTGACCACAATGTCTTCAATCAATCTGGGTGAAGTAGTAAGATATTTCAACTTATATTCAATGTTTTTTAATCACTTGTGACCACAATGTCTTCAATCAATCTGGGTGAAGTAGTAAGATATTTCAACTTATATTCAATGTTTTTTTAATCACTTGTGACCACAATGTCTTCAATCAATCTGGGTGAAGTAGTAAGATATTTCAACTTATATTCAATGTTTTTTAATCACTTGTGACCACAATGTCTTCAATCAATCTGGGTGAAGTAGTAAGATATTTCAACTTATATTCAATGTTTTTTTAATCACTTGTGACCACAATGTCTTCAATCAATCTGGGTGAAGTAGTAAGATATTTCAACTTATATTCAATGTTTTTTAATCACTTGTGACCACAATGTCTTCAATCAATCTGGGTGAAGTAGTAAGATATTTCAACTTATATTCAATGTTTTTTTAATCACTTGTGACCACAATGTCTTCAATCAATCTGGGTGAAGTAGTAAGATATTTCAACTTATATTCAATGTTTTTTAATCACTTGTGACCACAATGTCTTCAATCAATCTGGGTGAAGTAGTAAGATATTTCAACTTATATTCAATGTTTTTTTAATCACTTGTGACCACAATGTCTTCAATCAATCTGGGTGAAGTAGTAAGATATTTCAACTTATATTCAATGTTTTTTAATCACTTGTGACCACAATGTCTTCAATCAATCTGGGTGAAGTAGTAAGATATTTCAACTTATATTCAATGTTTTTTTAATCACTTGTGACCACAATGTCTTCAATCAATCTGGGTGAAGTAGTAAGATATTTCAACTTATATTCAATGTTTTTTAATCACTTGTGACCACAATGTCTTCAATCAATCTGGGTGAAGTAGTAAGATATTTCAACTTATATTCAATGTTTTTTTAATCACTTGTGACCACAATGTCTTCAATCAATCTGGGTGAAGTAGTAAGATATTTCAACTTATATTCAATGTTTTTTAATCACTTGTGACCACAATGTCTTCAATCAATCTGGGTGAAGTAGTAAGATATTTCAACTTATATTCAATGTTTTTTTAATCACTTGTGACCACAATGTCTTCAATCAATCTGGGTGAAGTAGTAAGATATTTCAACTTATATTCAATGTTTTTTTAATCACTTGTGACCACAATGTCTTCAATCAATCTGGGTGAAGTAGTAAGATATTTCAACTTATATTCAATGTTTTTTTAATCACTTGTGACCACAATGTCTTCAATCAATCTGGGTGAAGTAGTAAGATATTTCAACTTATATTCAATGTTTTTTTAATCACTTGTGACCACAATGTCTTCAATCAATCTGGGTGAAGTAGTAAGATATTTCAACTTATATTCAATGTTTTTTAATCACTTGTGACCACAATGTCTTCAATCAATCTGGGTGAAGTAGTAAGATATTTCAACTTATATTCAATGTTTTTTTAATCACTTGTGACCACAATGTCTTCAATCAATCTGGGTGAAGTAGTAAGATATTTCAACTTATATTCAATGTTTTTTAATCACTTGTGACCACAATGTCTTCAATCAATCTGGGTGAAGTAGTAAGATATTTCAACTTATATTCAATGTTTTTTTAATCACTTGTGACCACAATGTCTTCAATCAATCTGGGTGAAGTAGTAAGATATTTCAACTTATATTCAATGTTTTTTAATCACTTGTGACCACAATGTCTTCAATCAATCTGGGTGAAGTAGTAAGATATTTCAACTTATATTCAATGTTTTTTTAATCACTTGTGACCACAATGTCTTCAATCAATCTGGGTGAAGTAGTAAGATATTTCAACTTATATTCAATGTTTTTTAATCACTTGTGACCACAATGTCTTCAATCAATCTGGGTGAAGTAGTAAGATATTTCAACTTATATTCAATGTTTTTTTAATCACTTGTGACCACAATGTCTTCAATCAATCTGGGTGAAGTAGTAAGATATTTCAACTTATATTCAATGTTTTTTTAATCACTTGTGACCACAATGTCTTCAATCAATCTGGGTGAAGTAGTAAGATATTTCAACTTATATTCAATGTTTTTTTAATCACTTGTGACCACAATGTCTTCAATCAATCTGGGTGAAGTAGTAAGATATTTCAACTTATATTCAATGTTTTTTTAATCACTTGTGACCACAATGTCTTCAATCAATCTGGGTGAAGTAGTAAGATATTTCAACTTATATTCAATGTTTTTTAATCACTTGTGACCACAATGTCTTCAATCAATCTGGGTGAAGTAGTAAGATATTTCAACTTATATTCAATGTTTTTTTAATCACTTGTGACCACAATGTCTTCAATCAATCTGGGTGAAGTAGTAAGATATTTCAACTTATATTCAATGTTTTTTAATCACTTGTGACCACAATGTCTTCAATCAATCTGGGTGAAGTAGTAAGATATTTCAACTTATATTCAATGTTTTTTTAATCACTTGTGACCACAATGTCTTCAATCAATCTGGGTGAAGTAGTAAGATATTTCAACTTATATTCAATGTTTTTTAATCACTTGTGACCACAATGTCTTCAATCAATCTGGGTGAAGTAGTAAGATATTTCAACTTATATTCAATGTTTTTTTAATCACTTGTGACCACAATGTCTTCAATCAATCTGGGTGAAGTAGTAAGATATTTCAACTTATATTCAATGTTTTTTAATCACTTGTGACCACAATGTCTTCAATCAATCTGGGTGAAGTAGTAAGATATTTCAACTTATATTCAATGTTTTTTTAATCACTTGTGACCACAATGTCTTCAATCAATCTGGGTGAAGTAGTAAGATATTTCAACTTATATTCAATGTTTTTTAATCACTTGTGACCACAATGTCTTCAATCAATCTGGGTGAAGTAGTAAGATATTTCAACTTATATTCAATGTTTTTTAATCACTTGTGACCACAATGTCTTCAATCAATCTGGGTGAAGTAGTAAGATATTTCAACTTATATTCAATGTTTTTTAATCACTTGTGACCACAATGTCTTCAATCAATCTGGGTGAAGTAGTAAGATATTTCAACTCATATTCAATGTTTTTTAATCACTTGTGACCACAATGTCTTCAATCAATCTGGGTGAAGTAGTAAGATATTTCAACTTATATTCAATGTTTTTTTAATCACTTGTGACCACAATGTCTTCAATCAATCTGGGTGAAGTAGTAAGATATTTCAACTTATATTCAATGTTTTTTTAATCACTTGTGACCACAATGTCTTCAATCAATCTGGGTGAAGTAGTAAGATATTTCAACTTATATTCAATGTTTTTTAATCACTTGTGACCACAATGTCTTCAATCAATCTGGGTGAAGTAGTAAGATATTTCAACTTATATTCAATGTTTTTTAATCACTTGTGACCACAATGTCTTCAATCAATCTGGGTGAAGTAGTAAGATATTTCAACTTATATTCAATGTTTTTTAATCACTTGTGACCACAATGTCTTCAATCAATCTGGGTGAAGTAGTAAGATATTTCAACTTATATTCAATGTTTTTTTAATCACTTGTGACCACAATGTCTTCAATCAATCTGGGTGAAGTAGTAAGATATTTCAACTTATATTCAATGTTTTTTAATCACTTGTGACCACAATGTCTTCAATCAATCTGGGTGAAGTAGTAAGATATTTCAACTTATATTCAATGTTTTTTAATCACTTGTGACCACAATGTCTTCAATCAATCTGGGTGAAGTAGTAAGATATTTCAACTTATATTCAATGTTTTTTAATCACTTGTGACCACAATGTCTTCAATCAATCTGGGTGAAGTAGTAAGATATTTCAACTTATATTCAATGTTTTTTTAATCACTTGTGACCACAATGTCTTCAATCAATCTGGGTGAAGTAGTAAGATATTTCAACTTATATTCAATGTTTTTTAATCACTTGTGACCACAATGTCTTCAATCAATCTGGGTGAAGTAGTAAGATATTTCAACTTATATTCAATGTTTTTTTAATCACTTGTGACCACAATGTCTTCAATCAATCTGGGTGAAGTAGTAAGATATTTCAACTTATATTCAATGTTTTTTAATCACTTGTGACCACAATGTCTTCAATCAATCTGGGTGAAGTAGTAAGATATTTCAACTTATATTCAATGTTTTTTTAATCACTTGTGACCACAATGTCTTCAATCAATCTGGGTGAAGTAGTAAGATATTTCAACTTATATTCAATGTTTTTTAATCACTTGTGACCACAATGTCTTCAATCAATCTGGGTGAAGTAGTAAGATATTTCAACTTATATTCAATGTTTTTTTAATCACTTGTGACCACAATGTCTTCAATCAATCTGGGTGAAGTAGTAAGATATTTCAACTTATATTCAATGTTTTTTAATCACTTGTGACCACAATGTCTTCAATCAATCTGGGTGAAGTAGTAAGATATTTCAACTTATATTCAATGTTTTTTTAATCACTTGTGACCACAATGTCTTCAATCAATCTGGGTGAAGTAGTAAGATATTTCAACTTATATTCAATGTTTTTTAATCACTTGTGACCACAATGTCTTCAATCAATCTGGGTGAAGTAGTAAGATATTTCAACTTATATTCAATGTTTTTTTAATCACTTGTGACCACAATGTCTTCAATCAATCTGGGTGAAGTAGTAAGATATTACAACTGTTATAAAAATACTCTTGAGCAATTTCGGGTGGAGAGACAGCTAGTACTAAATAGATAATAATGTGTAAGTTACGGAAAAACGAGAAATACACAGACGAACGAGAAGTGATCAAACAGTTTTATTAATATAAAGATAAACAAACCATTGTTGTCTCTGAAAAAGTGATGCTGTTTTCAAAACGTAATATTTGTGAATAAAACGCTTTTACTATTTCTTTCTTTTCAGGTCAAAGGTGAACTTGAATCTTTTGATGACATCATATTTTCTCAATATATTTTATCTGCGGATTCTAATGAAAAAGGTAAGATGATATTCATCAGAGCTTTGTATATCATTTCCATCGAAGCAATGCATTTCTATACAATCTGCGGTGAAAAATACAGAAATTATAATCTACGAAGATGTATTTTTTTTTTTACTGGAAATATTTGTTATTTTATGACAAGAGATAAGTACATCATACTTACTAAGAGATGTACCTCCACACCACTTGAGCTCGTAGTACACTGCAATAAATCTAAAGTGTAACTTTAAGTACCAATTATTTAACTTTGTATTAGTTGTATTCGTTGTATTCGTTGTATTCGATACATTTTCAAATACAACTTCAGTTTTGATACATTTTTCAAATACAACTTCAGTATTGATACAGTTTTCAAATACAACTTCAGTATTGATACATTTTTAAATACAACTTAAGTATCGATACATTTTTCAATACAACTTCAGTATTGATACAATTTTTAATACAACTTTAGTATTGATACATTTTTCAATACAACTTCAGTATTGATACAATTTTTAATACAACTTCAGTATTGATACATTTTTAAATACAACTTCAGTATTGATACAATTTTTAATACAACTTTAGTATTGATACATTTTTAAATACAACTTCAGTATTGATACATTTTTAAATACAACTTCAGTATTGATACATTTTTAAATACAACTTCAGTATTGATACAATTTTTAATACAACTTTAGTATTGATACATTTTTCAATACAACTTCATTTTTTATTCATTTTTTATTCATTGTTTACTTAACTCTTGATGAAAATAGTTAAAGTATGTTATATTTTTTCAACACTCCTCGTTATAAACGCCGAATATTGTTCAGTTTTTAATCTTTTTGAACTGCAGGTTACACTGAATGTTCACTTTCCCAAGTGATCGATGCTTTACGAAAACACATCAGCAGATACAATCAGACATTTCAATTAAAATGGAACATGGCTTTAGTTGATGAATTGATTCCTATCATCACAAAACTTACAAGAATTTTGGTAAGTGATGGATTTTATTTTCATGACATTTCCTCTTCTTTCTAATAATGTCAACTAAATAAGTTAGGCATGGATAGCAAGTGGTTTCATACCTATTATCGGTTCTGTTCTCATAAGACCGTCCACGCAAGAATGACTTCCTACTTTTTGGGTGAAGGGAAGTAGTGTTCAAAATATAATGATATTATCCTCTGTCGGGTGGGTGGGGGGGGGGGGGTAGTATATGTTCGTTCACCATAATACTAGCTAAGGAAGAACGATAACTTAAGTTTATAATAAACATGTCTTGTTAAACTAGAAAATTATGAAAGTGATCGTTCTTCCTTAGCCAGCATATTCATCTTTGTTTATAAAGATGGCGACTATATTTTTTCAGTCAATTTTCATTTAGGCGTTTCACGTGGACAATGAAACTTGCCATAGTTTTTAATGTTATCTAAATAAAAAAATGCAAAACTGTTTTCCACCTATTCTAACTATATTGACATTAAAACGGTTTATGCTTATTTAATTCTCTGTAGTATATTTTCATTCGTCATGATACATTCCTCCCAGGCATTACCTCTTCTTCGGGGAGGAAGGCCGTACAGTATACATTCGTTCCACACGATACCATTTCATCAGGATTACCAGTTTTGTGTGTAGGGGGTGTTAGTGTACTATCTATTCTGTTGTCATGATATCATCCTCCCAGGCATGAACCCCTCCTTTTTCTTGGGGGGGGGGGCGTCAGTGTATGTAGTTTGTTCATCATGATATCATCCTCTCAGCCTCCCATTTGCATATTTATTTATTTTTAAGTTTCTAATGAATTAATATTTTCTAATCTGTTAATAATTAAATACATGCGTTTATTATTTTTTAATAAATTTGTTGTTTTTGTTGTTCCTATTCCTATTTACTTCCTCCCACGAGAGCAGAGTTAGGCACAATGTCAATATTTAACGTGGGGAGAATTCAGCTCCCCCAAAATGGGCACTCTGAATTGGAACAAAAATTTCAATTGCCTCAGGATTTTTTCTTCACTGACAGAGAACATAAAAACTAAGTGCCGATTCAGTACAGATACTACATTTTGATCCTGGCCATGTTGGTAGTGATGATGATGATAATGATGACGATAATGATTTGTCATAGAAAAGACATAAACCTACTCTACTATTTCTGAATTATAAAAAAAAGTATTTTTCTTTAATATTATTTACGTATTTTTCTTTCTTTTATAATAAAGGTGAAAAGTACAAAGTAGCCATTTCGAATTACTCAGTAATATAAAAGTGGAGTATTTAACCAATCGACGTTCCACCCTTATGTTTATTCATTTCATTATATAACAAGTTTTAATGGGGAATTTATTTTAATTTTTATGCTGAAACAAAATAAAATTTATCGACGTTGAATATCTTAAATACAATATCAATTGACCTTTTCGTTGTTTTTTCCTAAAAAAAGTTGACGATGTTCATGCACAGTATATTTCCCCCATATTGGAATATATCAAATAACACTACGACACTCATCATTTTTTAAAATTTCCTCTTAAGTTACCAAAATGTCAAATGAAAATGACTTCTTTGGTTTCTGTAAAGAAGACTACAACGTCAGTAATTGCCGCCCAGAAGGCAGGTAGGTTTTGCTAGTATATATATATATATTTATATATTTTTTTTTTTAATATTTTATATATATATATATATATATATATATATATTTTAAATAAATATTTATTATTATTACCAACAGACACCTGTGTTTCATGCTTATGCAATCTTTAGTGTAGGAGATGTTAATTACTGCCAGTCGGATGATTCGAACTCCAGTTGCAAAGACATCTTTGACTCTACAGCCTGATGTTAAACCCCCAGGCTACCATCAATTACTATGGGAATGAAAAGAATTTAAACTCTATAATGTTGAATCAGCGGAAAAATACAGAAAGCTTAGTCGCATAGTGTTCTACAATGTTACAAAATTGAATGTGAATGAATTGCTTGTTATCCGATGATAACAGGGAGTTAGAGTTAGGCAGGCTATGGAATTGGCTATGCAATCCAATCAGATCTATTGGGGTTATTTACATACTAATATTGTTAGAAAATGTATGAACCCACAATTTTCCCCCCTCCAGCTATGGGTAAAATAGCAAATAGTGTTGAATTAATCATATGCCATGAATCATTTACAATAAGTTTTATGTTTTGGCCAAACTGGTTGATTTGTTGGTAAACAGAAAAGACTCCGCTTTTATAATTGTATTATGTGTTCAGCTAGATCTGATGACCTCAGAGGAGGATCAAAACTGGGCAGTATAGGGAAATGTATGCAGAACAGGAGACTTTGATGGTATGGCCACGTTGAAAGAATGGATGAGAGTTCTTGGGTTAGTTGGTGTAGAACAGTTGAATTAGCAGGGTCAGTTGGCAGGGAAAACATGGAAGGAAGTGATAAGGATGGATTTGAGAAAAAGAGGGATAAATAAAAACCTGGGCAGAGATTAGTTAATTTAAATTTCTAAAATCTGTCGAACATGCCAGCATGTAAAATGGATGTTAAACTGATGATGATGGTGATGATGATGTCTGTTTTCTCTTGTTATTTAAAATGGCAAAAACATTTTTTTTAATCCTTGATTCATCTTTATTCTTATGTGTTCGTTTTTTCTTATTTAATGTGTCTAAATATAGCATATTAATTACCTAAAAGTGAAACATATAAGAAAGACAAGAATTGCAGACAGATTATTTAACTATTTGTTTTCTACCCAGCATCCAATGATTTATTTTTAACATGTTTTCTTTTCAGACGTTTCCTCAAGGCCATGGACTCTTGTTTCAAACCAGTAACAAAAGAGCCGGTCGAACGGCACTTATCAAACTTGCTTCGTATTTGGCAAAAGCAGAGGTTTGTATGGAATTGGCACACGATTCTGGAATTTAGTTTAGATGGTTTTAATTCTTCACCTTTCGTTATATTTTTACACTTCATTTTACACTTCATTTTACACTTCATTTTAGACTTCATTTTTGTTGGTGTTTCTCTGCAAATTAAATCCAGAATTATTGATTAGAAAATGTTTTCACTTCTAATTGGTGAGAGGGTGAGTGATTGACGCAGTGGATACCATCATAGATCTAGTGTGGTCATTTATGCACTCATACTGTTGGGAAAGGTATGAACCCCAAAATTTACCCCAGTTATAAGTACTGAAATGGTTTGTGCATGATGAGATAATAACCCAAACGCATGATTTCAACTTGGTTTATTCATCCATCCTGGATTAGCTACATCTTTTAACACTAAATTCTAAGGGAAGTAACTCTTAGTTGTTTACAAGTTACTACTAGCTTGTCACATACTGATTGTCAAACAAGAAGTTATTGTTGCATATTTAGTTTATTTATTACTAGCAGGGTGACCCGACGCTGTTCGGGATTAAATGAGCAACACGACTATGTCCTTTTTCACTCTGCTCATAATGCCATGTTACTCGCTATTTTTCTGCCTCACATTTCACACCCTAATATAGCTGGAAGAAACTGACATTTTGGAAAACTCTCTACATTCTTAACTCTCTACATGTTTTAAATTTAAGTAAAACTGTATGTACGTCATAACAAAGTAGGACAACATAAAATCAACTGATTTCGTTCGTCCAGTCCAACGTCTGTAATGGAATATCCGAAGCCTCTTTTTTTAGATGGAAATGTTTTTCATGTATTTATCATGATGTACTCACTTTTCTTCGTTTTGAGGTTGTTATATTCAATGCCATTCACTGCCGCCAGCATGAAATAGTTTGTGATTGGTCAGATAGGTAATAACGCAAACACATAAGATGTTCACTTGGTTTATGCGGCCATCTTTGATTAGCTACAACATTACGGCTGAAAACAAGTTACTACTAACTTGTCACAAATACAATTAATAACGAGTATGCAAATAAAATGAGAATTGTTTAATGTAAAATAATAAATGACAAATATTAAAAAATTAGTGTTAGACTTTGAACCGACAATGAAAAATTAATCTCCCTATGAATTATTTAAAACGTATTACTCACCACTTGGGCCACAAAGATGGACACTAACTTCTGTTTCAACACGTATTGTTCGATTTTTCTTTTCAAATGTAATTTCAAGCTCAATTAATTCATCAATTTGTGGAAGTATTAGCACATCATTAGGATTAAGATCCTGTAATGAAATCAAATAAACAGGGAATTGAACATTTTATCAAAAATGCTTCAATAGTTAAAACTATATGTATGTATTTGAAGTTTTAAGGGGTGTCTGCACCCATATCTCCGTCAGGAGGGAACCTAGAGATTTGGCAAACAAAGGGGAACATAGAAATTCGGGGCCACTTCTATTGTCTTACCTGGAAAATATTATAGATATGATTCAAATTAGGGGTGCACTTAGAAATTCAGGAACACTTTCATTGTCTTCCCTGAAGAATTTTATACATATGATTTAAGGTTTATCAAAATAAGATATATACATGAAGTTTGAAGGAAGGTTCGGCCCCTATAGCTTCCTTAAGAGGGCACTTAGATATTCGGGACCATTTTCATCAAAATAAGATATATTTGAAGCTTTAAGGAGGTTCTGCCCTAATAGTCCCTTTAAGGGTGCACTTAGAGATTTAGGACCACTTCCATTGTCTTCCCTGGAAAATTTTTACATATGAATACACTTTAGTTTTTATGTTTAATCTACTAGCCTTTCTTTCTATAGGGAACATTGATACTTATATATTTATATACTACCAGGAAGACTCGACGTTGCTCGGGGTTGAATGAGGGTCACTACTTTTTTACTATCCTCATAAACCATATTACTTTTTCTGTTTTTACTGCCCTCCTCCTCCTGTATCGACCCCTAATAGAGTTGGAGGAAGTTGAAATGCTGGGAAACTTTCTGAATTAATGTCTTATACATATGGTTTAATGTCATATTGCTTGCCTTTTTTGCTGCCTTGCATGTCACACCCTAATATAGTTTTTTTTTTTTTATTACTTTTTAACTTACTTAGAAGAGTTAGTATGTCTGGCCGAATCTGACTGAAATATAAATGTTATACAAGAAAAGGCTCACCATTCTTCCTTGAAATAAATAATGTCTCCACAACTAAATAAATGTTAATATTTATTCACGGGAACACAGGAATAAAAGAAAGATGGTGCAATGGGCTGGCTCATGTCGGTTAGATATTGTAATATCCTGGAGTTCAGCATCTTTGGCTAAAGCAGGACAAGATCAGGATAAGTATGCGTTTTGATGGCAAAAAGAAAAACCGGGAACTGACTTGACGTCGTATATTGTTTTTGGTGCCAAATATGTTGACACGTATGCATTTTGTTACACATTGACATGTCATACGCCTACGCAGTGAAGAGTCAATGATTACGCATCTGCAAAGCCAAATCACCAACTCAGTTAAAGCTAACGTACATCGATACGAAATAGTTTGTTCATGTAACTGCTACATTGTCATCGTAACAATGAAAATGAGGACACCAGTTTCAATGAATAATACTTATGATGCTGTCGATCATGGCTAATTTTTATTTTGCCAAATTGTACAAATTGAGTTGAAAAAGTTAAGTGCATATTTTTCATTTTTAGATAATTGAGCCGTCTTTGGAGAATAGTGAAGGCCAAAGTTATGATGTTGTTCTAGAAAAGTCTTTCAAAATGGCCTGCCATCAAGCTGGTGTCTTAGCCATACCCACTGTTCTCTTGGTGCCAGAACCATTTACCTACAACTGTGATCTAACAAGCATCTCTACACTCCTTGCTCAAGGTATGCCACTCTCAGTTGTTTCTTTTCTCTTTTTTTCAAACAATTTTCAACGTTTTTTTAACAAATGATAATTGGCTAGTCAGGAGTAAATATTGCTATTTAGATCTGACAAGATAACTTTATGTGTTAGATTTTATTTCCTAAACAGAAAAGTAAAAGAAAAATATGATTTAACCAAAAAAAAAGAAAAATATGATTTAACCAAAAAAAAAGAAAAATATGATTTAACCAAAAAAAAAGAAAAATATGATTTAACCAAAAAAAAAGAAAAATATGATTTAACCAAAAAAAAAGAAAAATATGATTTAACCAAAAAAAAAGAAAAATATGATTTAACCAAAAAAAAAGAAAAATATGATTTAACCAAAAAAAAAGAAAAAGTAAATAGTTATTATATATATTATAGCTTATATTGCTTTCTAAATAAGAAGAAATAATATTGATGACAAAAATATGCCATTATTAAGTCCATGGAAATTCTGCCCGACGCTATGTACATAGACGGAGAAAGGAAAATCTTTTTTTTCCTTTCTCGTTCATTGCACATTATTTTTGTCATAGAGCTTCTCTGTAGGGGCTTTCCATCTGTGGAACACAATACCGGGGGGTTGCTTCTCTGCTGCTTACAACACTCATGAGTTATCAAATGCAGTTCATGCCATTAATCAATGCTAGTACTCCCATAGTGTTCCACATCTTTCAGCTGACAATCATTCCATCCTCATTAACCCTAATCCCCGAATGGCTCTTGGCCTTGATATGTGGTGACCCAAATAATTAAAAGACAATACAAACCATCTATTGTTTTAATTGCAACTACGCAGCAACTACCAACTTCTGCCAGTCCAACTTCATCCCATTTCAAAAATGATTCAGAGATTATTTGACCAATAGAAAAAATTCTAGAAATGTTTAGAATGCCAACATTATTATTTTGAAGAAAACTAATCTTTTATTCATTATCTATGCATGTTTTGGATTATACAATTTCAGTCTTGGTACATATTTCATCAATGTTTTATTGATGTCTCATTTTTGTCAAGAATGTTTTATTGATGTCTCATTTTTGTCAAAAATATTTTATTGGTGTCTCATTATTGTCAAGAATGTTTTGTTGGTGTCTCATTTTTGTCAAGAATGTTTTATTGATCTCTCATTTTTGTCAATGTTTTATGGATGTCTCATTTTTGTCAAGAATGTATTATTGGTGTCTCATTTTTGTCAAGAATGTTTTATTGGTGTCTCATTTTTGTCAAGAATGTTTTATTGGTGTCTCATTTTTGTCAAGAATGTTTTATTGGTGTCTCATTTTTGTCAAGAATGTTTTATTGGTGTCTCATTTTTGTCAAGAATGTATTATTGGTGCCTCATTTTTGTCAAGAATGTATTATTGGTGTCTCATTTTTGTCAAGAATGTTTTATTGGTGTCTCATTTTTGTCAGGAATGTATTATTGGTGTCTCATTTTTGTCTTCAGTCTTGATACTTTTCGAACATAAATAGTTTTTGTAGTTTTGTTTTTATAATGAACATTTCACTTCTTATTCCTTTTTGACTTAGTAAAGAAAGTTTTATCATCATTTTTTAACATATCACAAAACTCCAAAGAGATTTGTCATGTGAAAAGCAATGGATGTTTGGTAATTGCCGTCCATGTATTTTTCAGTTAATCACAATTTTATAAGTGTTCACCCATAAACACCCATCAATACTTCTAAATTAGTTACTTAACAATAAACATTGTTTCTTTATAGACTTTAATTGATTTTATCATTTGTATCTGATTTTCAATTTAATGGCCGTCAATCCGAGCAATAAATGACATAAATGCGGGTGTGCCCCACAGATTGATTCTTTCCTTAATTGAGGCAAGATTTTTATAGGCCGGATGCTCTTCTTGATGCCAACCCAGTGAAGTTATAGGGACCATCTCTTTTATTGACACCCCTTTTCTAGATGATTGTTCACCAAGACTAAAGAGCAATTCACCTGCCCTTAAAGTAAATTAAATAATAATAACAATAATAATAAAACATTAAGACAACAGTGTGATATGGTAATTTGCATATCAAATAATACTAATAATAATAGACTAATTATACTAATAATAATAATAATAATAATAATAATACTAATAATAATACTACTACTACTAATTATAATAATAATAATAATAATACTAATAATAATACTAATAATAATAATAATAATAATAATAGACTAATTATAATAATAATAATAATACTCATAATAATAATACTAATAATAATAATAATACTAATAATAATTAAAATAATAATAATAAAAATAATAATAAAAAAATAATAATAATAAAAAAATAATAATAATAATAAAAATAATAATAATAATAAAAATAATAAAAATAATAATAGTAATAATAATACTAATAATAAAAATACTAATAATAAAAATAATAATAAAAATAATAATAATATAATAATAATAATACTAATAATAATAATAATAAAAATAATAATAATAATAAAAATAATAATAATAATAATAATAATAGACTAATTTGAAGTTGATATTATTTCCTATTTTCTTACGTTTAGAATGTTATGTCGACATGACCATGTCAGATAATCGTAAATGCCCTTGCAGTCGAAACTAAAATAACATTTTCCACAACGTATTGGGAAACAAAAGATTATGAAGACCATTACTCCACAAAAACATGCATACTAATCTGTGGCCGTAGCATTAACTATTTTGCTTCGGCAGCTTGATATTATATAGAGGTGAGTTCATGGAATGTCAGCTAAGCCGATCCTTAATATAAGGATCGCCATGATGTCAGCCAATCAAGCTCCTCGGCGTAGGAATAATCATTACTGAACTACTTACACCAGAGAACAAATTTGCGCAGGCAGAAAGTCCTACGCTGTCAAAAAGAGAAGAAGCATCTTCACTTCTCCCTACTTCGCCTTAAGGCAACGTTAGGAAAACTACGATATCATGTTGCTACGCTTAACCACCCCAGCTCACAAATCAGTCTCTTCGCTTCTTTCACGCCTGCCACAAAGGAAGCACACAACTAAAACTCTTGCCCTGGTGACAGCCGAAATGCACACGTAACAAAAAACTTGTTGACACACGCAGTCGCGCAGTCCAACATCTTTACACTATACATCTTACACAGACTAAATTATTCTTTTCACTTACAGACGTTCGATGAAAGACTGATTTCTACTAACCTCGACACACGAGACCATCAAAGAGAAAGAACGTCTCACACTGAACTCTTTATTTTGGTTATTATTCGAAGCTGTTATCTGTTGTCAATAAAACATGAATCTATTTTGTATTCTTTTTGATAAGTGTTCATCTCTCGAAATGTCCACCTCTGCATAATATAATTTCTCAAACATTGTAGGTGATTGTCCAGATTTTTATGAGGAAGAAATTCAATTGTCTTACTTGGAGACAACGATGTTGCCAGAGGAAAGGCAAACAGGAACTGTTAAGAAATTAGTAGATGAAGAAGTGAGCAGAGTTTTGCAAACGTTCATCAGTCGAATCAAACACAATTTGCACGTCATCATTCTTTTAACTCTCAAAGGTAAGTCAGAGTAGTTGTCAGCTATGATTGGCATCAAGTAGACACACACCTTTTGTCAAGGTTGACAATGGCCAGAACAACTTTCTACTTTTTTACATTGCCTAAAAAATAGTCATGCTAGAGTGGTTTGCAAGTGATTAGGGAGTAAATTCAAGGAACCTCTGCTATTACTAACCAGCAGAGCGTCACCACTGTCGACCAAGGGAAGAGTCTATCAGGCTTGTGTAAACAGTGTGATGATGTATGAAAGTGAAACTAGGCCAGTGAGGGTTGAGGACATGCGTTGCTTGAAGAGAAATGATATGAGAATGATATGATGGATGTGTAATGTGAGTCTTAAAGACAGACTTAGATCTGATGACCTCAGAGGAGGATTATATCTGGACAGTATAGAGAGATGTGTGCAGAACAGGAGACTTTGCTGGTTTGATCACATTGAAAGGATGAATGAGATTGCTTGGGTTAGTAGATGTAGAACAGCTGAGGTAGCAGGGTCAGTTCGCAGAGGAAGGCGAAGGAAAATATGCGTGGAAGTGCTAAGGATCGATTTGAGAAAAAGAGGGATAAGCCGTCCAACACATGTTAGCGTGTAAAACACATTTTTTTTTTCATCTTTATTTTACTTCTTAGAAATTATACTAATTCTAGATTCAGTATCTTTTAGAAAACTTTTATGAAAAGAAATGTACACATTGCGGCGTTTTAAGAAAATATTGCAGCGTTTTTTGGTTTCGAAAAAATTAAAAAGTTTATTATTTTATCATAACACTAAGTCCGTCTCCTCATATATAAAGGAATTTCGTCTGAATACTTTTCGAATAAATTTATCTGACAAGAGGATTATTCAGAGTTGAATTTTTGAAGCATAAAATCTTTTAAAACTTTTTTTTTAATTCTTGCTTGATATTTTGTTGGCCTGAAAATTTATCTTCGTTGCCAGAAATGAGAAATGAAGCCTCTTAGTCTTGACTGCATGCCAACATTCAGATGTGCAAACGATATTTTGTACTCTGGTTATATTTAAATCTCGTGGATGTTAAACTCTAAAGAAGTAGAACAGTATGTCTTGGAAATACAATTTTTTGAAAAATTCTAAAAATAAAACGGATATGAGAGAGATTTAACGGTGCAGTAGAGTTGAAAGCGGCCATATTGAAAACATATTGAAAACATATTGAAAACACAGTAAAAACATATTGAAAACATATTGAAAACACAGTGAAAACATATTGAAAACATATTGAAAACAGTGAAAAGACACAAAAAGAAGATTGAATTATAATGAAAAAATAATGAAGATTTGATTAGAATGACAAAATCATTTTTTACATCAATATTTTTTCACGTGAAGCATGTCCGTTGAGTTAGAAAAGAGCATAATAATTTAGTAGACATCAATTTGAAATACAATTTACAAAATAATGTTCATACTTTATTTAAATAACGCATCAGATAATAATATTTTGATGCAATAAATTTTTTTCATAGTAGTTTTATTCATTTTATTTCTTTCCAAAATTAGATATGGACTAAAATGTAATTACCAACAAAGGGGTCATTAAAATTAGATATGGACTAAAATGTAATTACCAACAAAGGGGTCATTAAAATTAGATATGGACTAAAATGTAATTACCAACAAAGGGGTCATTAAAATTAGATATGGACTAAAATGTAATTACCAACAAAGGGGTCATTAAAATTAGATATGGACTAAAATGTAATTACCAACAAAGGGGTCATTAAAATTAGATATGGACTAAAATGTAATTACCAACAAAGGGGTCATTAAAATTAGATATGGACTAAAATGTAATTACCAACAAAGGGGTCATTAAAATTAGATATGGACTAAAATGTAATTACCAACAAAGGGGTCATTAAAATTAGATATGGACTAAAATGTAATTACCAACAAAGGGGTCATTAAAATTAGATATGGACTAAAATGTAATTACCAACAAAGGGGTCATTAAAATTAGATATGGACTAAAATGTAATTACCAACAAAGGGGTCATTAAAATTAGATATGGACTAAAATGTAATTACCAACAAAGGGGTCATTAAAATTAGATATGGACTAAAATGTAATTACCAACAAAGGGGTCATTAAAATTAGATATGGACTAAAATGTAATTACCAACAAAGGGGTCATTAAAATTAGATATGGACTAAAATGTAATTACCAACAAAGGGGTCATTAAAATTAGATATGGACTAAAATGTAATTACCAACAAAGGGGTCATTAAAATTAGATATGGACTAAAATGTAATTACCAACAAAGGGGTCATTAAAATTAGATATGGACTAAAATGTAATTACCAACAAAGGGGTCATTAAAATTAGATATGGACTAAAATGTAATTACCAACAAAGGGGTCATTAAAATTAGATATGGACTAAAATGTAATTACCAACAAAGGGGTCATTAAAATTAGATATGGACTAAAATGTAATTACCAACAAAGGGGTCATTAAAATTAGATATGGACTAAAATGTAATTACCAACAAAGGGGTCATTAAAATTAGATATGGACTAAAATGTAATTACCAACAAAGGGGTCATTAAAATTAGATATGGACTAAAATGTAATTACCAACAAAGGGGTCATTAAAATTTGAACTTTGCCTGAGGTTACTCCAATGTGTTTAGGAAAGATAAACCCATTTTCACTAAACTATGCGTGTACACCAAAAATTACGGAAAATTATTGAGTAGTTTAACTGTCAAAAATTAACGATGAGGTCGCTGCTCAAAATTAGCCGGAAAGGATGGTGTTTGGAATCAGTTTTCTCCTTGCCGAGAAGCTCTCTAGTGGCTAAGGAGGCTGATTCTCAATCTCCCCCGCTGTGCACACCTGCCACAGATGTGAGTGGCATATCTCGATACAGGCTGATATCTGCAAACTCTCCTCTTTTTAATACTTTAAACACTTTCAGCAGGCCGGTCACATGATAATCGGCTACGTCTTCCACAACTTGTGGTGAGATGTTAAGTTCTTTGAGAGCCGTGCAGGTGTGATCCTTGCATCTTGTTTTAACGGTTAATTCATCATAAAGAATTTGGTGCCTCAGTCTGTACTCTGGCATGCAATATGCATGACCAAATCATCGCAGCTGGTATGGAGCGAGTGTGCTCTCAAATATTTTGTATATTCGCCCTTCAGTGTCATATGCTGCTGCTGCTGCGTCATATTTGTAAATGAGGAGAGTAGAAAGTGACTGGTGGGTTTACTTTCGACAGCCTCGTAACTCTTGCTTCCCTTTTCTTATCCTTTAATCATCACATTCCATGAGTGATGTTCCTGACAAAGGGGGAAGAATTGCTGTTTTCTCGGTTGGAATCTATCCATCTAACACTTATCGTTGGTCAGTTTTTTCCTTAAAAGAGTTTTTTTTTTTACCTCCGTACATCAAGTGGCTCCATGCCGTGTCTGGAGCGATTTCCATTAAAATGACAAATGTTTATTTTTAAATTCAACTCATCATGTGTGAGAATAACACCTGAATTTCAAAAGCACACTCAGTAGCACATTCCAATCTTGACCCATTTTTAACAATTTCAGGTCTTTTATAATCGTAATAGCTATTACAAATTATTATTATTAGTAGTAGTAGTAGTAGTTGTAATATTACTTTCTCTTACTTTCCATGGATAATCTTGTGACAACTGACTCCAATTTTTGATTGGTAGGAATCGACAGTGATGAGTGAATGTTGATAACAAATTTTCCTATTCTCAACATTAATTTTTTTTTTTCTCAGCACACAGAATACAAAGTCTTTTTCTTGGCAAAACATTTTCGTCTCACACATGAGTAAGAATTGATTTATATATTTATATATTATTAAACAAAAAGTAAGAATTGATTTATATATTTATATATTATTAAACAAAAAGTAAGAATTGATTTATATATTTATATATTATTAAACAAAAAGTAAGAATTGATTTATATATTTATATATTATTAAACAAAAAGTAAGAATTGATTTATATATTTATATATTATTAAACAAAAAGTAAGAATTGATTTATATATTTATATATTATTAAACAAAAAGTAAGAATTGATTTATATATTTATATATTATTAAACAAAAAGTAAGAATTGATTTATATATTTATATATTATTAAACAAAAAGTAAGAATTGATTTATATATTTATATATTATTAAACAAAAAGTAAGAATTGATTTATATATTTATATATTATTAAACAAAAAGTAAGAATTGATTTATATATTTATATATTATTAAACAAAAAGTAAGAATTGATTTATATATTTATATATTATTAAACAAAAAGTAAGAATTGATTTATATATTTATATATTATTAAACAAAAAGTAAGAATTGATTTATATATTTATATATTATTAAACAAAAAGTAAGAATTGATTTATATATTTATATATTATTAAACAAAAAGTAAGAATTGATTTATATATTTATATATTATTAAACAAAAAGTAAGAATTGATTTATATATTTATATATTATTAAACAAAAAGTAAGAATTGATTTATATATTTATATATTATTAAACAAAAAGTAAGAATTGATTTATATATTTATATATTATTAAACAAAAAGTAAGAATTGATATATATATTTATATATTATTAAACAAAAAGTAAGAATTGATTTATATATTTATATATTATTAAACAAAAAGTAAGAATTGATTTATATATTTATATATTATTAAACAAAAAGTAAGAATTGATTTATATATTTATATATCATTAAACAAAAAGTAAGAATTGATTTATATATTTATATATTATTAAACAAAAAGTAAGAATTGATTTATATATTTATATATTATTAAACAAAAAGTAAGAATTGATTTATATATTTATATATTATTAAACAAAAAGTAAGAATTGATTTATATATTTATATATTATTAAACAAAAAGTAAGAATTGATTTATATACGATAAACAAAAAGACATCCGAATAATCACTCATGTATGACAATTTTGTTTCGTCAAATCATCAAAGATGATGCACTAAAAATTGTTTTCTTCCAAAATCCCTCAACTTTGATTTTTTCCTCCATAGATTCTGGATTATCCGGACGCAAAACGCATGATCTTTTGGAGCGTTATCCAAGCTTGGTGAAACACAGTTGTTCTCTCTTGATACAAAACCCTCTGTCCACAAGTGCATACCAACAATTGAGCCGAGCATGGATAAAAGAAGGCAATGTTCAGGTAAGAATGTGAAATGAGATCAGTTTGAAAACTAGCAGTTATTTACAACTGGGGTTTTCAGCCACCTAACTATAGAGGGGGGGGGCACTTTCAATGGGCTAATCTGCGCCCCCTTCTCTCTCACTCTCTCTCCCTCTCTCTTCCTCTTTCTCTCCCTCTCTCTTTCTCACTCTCTCTCTCTCTCAAATGATAAATAAAGGTTATATTTAAAGATTGTACTTCACATGTTTACACTGGTTCTTGCAACCCATTTATTAAAATCACAAAAGTTTGCAGAACCAGTTCCCAGACTGTTTTAGAGTCACATGTTCCCATCTACAACACAAGCTTCATGAGTCGTCCTCCAGAGCAAATGTTAAATGTTGCTATTGTGGAGAACTACTTGAACTTTCAGAACATATAACTAAGAGTTTAGAATAATAAACAAGCGATTTTGATGGGGAAACAATTTATTGAAATAAACAAAATAAAAAATGATTCAATAAATGTGAAATTGTCATCCAACTAAAATACAGAAGGATTTTAGGGTGGGGGAGGGGGTATAGAAGTGTTGTGAGCTGATTACAATCCCATTCGTTTGGTAACAAACCCGGATACTGTTAGGTAACATGACCTTCATGTTTCCCTAAGGTCACAGAATGCAATGCAGCCTGGGTAAGCATAAAATGAGCAGCCAGAGAACGGATAATCGCCGACAGCTAAAGTGCACGATTGCCAAAAGGTGGGTCACAGTTGTGAGCTTGTGCGTACGAAAGGGAGTCAAATATGAGTATGCGTTCCCTGCCTGAGCATGGCTCAAACAGTTCTTGATCCTGTTGAACCTCGGTCTTGTTATGGTCGCCTCTTAGCTAGTTTAGTGATTGAGTCCTGCACCCCCCCCCCCTTTTATTTTTGGTACTAGAAATCCAACAAGATGCCAGCTCCCTAAGTGTTTGTTTTTTTATTTTAGAAAGACATCATCTACTTCCAAACTCCACCCATATTTAATTTCCTCACACTTAAACTGCACTCCTATTTAGAGATCGATCTGCTTACTAGAAGAAAAAAATCATAACAAAAAAATCTAAAATCTTTTCTACTTACACCCCCAGAACTATCATCCGACTTACTAACACGCACAATGAAAACATATACATTACTTTAACTAAATATGGTTTTAGAACCCTTCAATCATTCTCTCTAATGATCATAAATCTTTTCAATAAACACAGAAATACTTGCGCTACTTCTACTACATAAGCGGGCATCTATACCATACCATGAAGGGAATGCAACAATCACTACATCGGTGAAACTCTGCATTCCTGTAGCAAAAGTATCTATGAATATAACAGAGCCGTTAAACTTATCAATGTCAAAAATGCTCTTGTTTCGCATGTGCTTGATTTTAATCATAATTTTATTTTTGCTAAGGCAGCGATAATCAAATATACAAATAGCATATATTGCAGCTGCATTATGGAAACAGATTCGCTTGCACATTATCATGCAACGTCCTAATTTCTTTCAAATTCACCCTGCTCTTGCCAAAAACATAATTGTGAAAAAACCTATTCTAATAGACAAGGGTTAAGTTGATCTTTTAGTTACGACCCAATTCTATGTAATCTGCCTCCTACGCACACTTTGTTAGTCTCCTACTACAGTCTCTCCAAGTATAATGCATACCTCCTACTCTCACACACACCCTCATTTGCACCGGCACTATTTTCACTGTTCTCTCCTACCGTCTCTATCTGTATGCATGTATACTTCGTTTTCACCTGTAACATGCATTATGTTTAGAAAGTATGAAAAAATATTTTAGGGAAAACATTGATCTCTCCTCTATGAATATTTTAAGCAAAAATATTGATCTCTTCTTCATGCATGAATATTTTAGGCAAGATTTTTAAATACTCTCTCTATCTATCTATCTATATATACATATATATATATTATATATATAGTAGGGACGAACAATGTAAAGACAGTTATTTAGGAACCTAATTTGCATAACTATTTTTTAAACAGTTCATAATAAATTAATGTTTGTTGTTATTCATTTTTAATTTTATTGTCCTATTTTGTCTATATATATGCAATAGTTTCGTCGATATTAGCATTGATTTAATAAAAACTTTTCTAAAGTTAAACTAACATCGCTTGCTAGAATTCTTACTGACAGGCGTAACTGAGAAGGGAAAAGGGAGCAAGAGACTGACTAGCTGGCTGTCTTGCTCTCTCTCTCTCTCTTTCTCTCTCTCTCTCTTTCTCTCCCTCTCTCTCCCTCTCTCTCTCTCTCTCTCTCTCTCTCTTTCTCTCCCTCTCTCTCTCTCTCACCCGTTAACAACGTTGTATTCATTTTTATTGTTTTTAAAATCAAAGATTGTTTTACTCCTGTAGACAAAACATTTTGCATTTGTGTTTAAATGTTTCTTTCCGGTCAGGGGACTAACTTGATTTTCAACAACTAAATTGTAAGTTTAAAAAAAGTCCCCGCTTATCCCCCCATAGCTCAGGCGAATTGATTTCTTCTTTTTTTTTTTTTTCATTATAGTCTTATTTTAAAGATAAATAAACTTATATCAAAATTGCCAAAATATGAATGTTAATGTTTATTTATACAAATAAATGCAAAGGTTTTTGTCTCGTGTTTACAAGAAACTTATGAATGAAATGTTTATTATTTAAAATTTTGGTTTCAAGTATTTCAAGTAGCGAACTTTGCGAAGCAATGGTGAGCCAGCTAGTTTTTAATAAGAATAATATGTAATTGTAGGTATTCAACACAGTTTGCATGCATAGGATTAGTTGCTAAGATATACCGATCGTCACTTATGACTGTTATGAGATAACAGAGTATATATGTACTTAAAGACCGCTATATTGGTGAGACGAATGCATGATAATGGATGCGTGATTACAATGTGCATTCCTGTTATAATCTTGGCTTCATACAAATTTTGCTGAAGCGCAATAGATTGTAGAGAGATTTTATACGGCTGCTGGCAACTTTGAAAGCATTATTAGCATTTCTGTGCACATTTGACAATGAAACAATGAAGCAATAAAACAATGAAACAATGTGTCAATGAAGCAATGAAACAATGTGTCAATGAAGCAATGAAACAATGTGTCAATGTGTCAATGCCTGAAACTTGTAAGATGTTGACTTTATGCAATTCTGAACCAAGCATCAAATGCTGCGCGAAACGTTTCTTCAGATTCTGAACGACTTTACATTTATGATTTTATCTTTATAAAATTAGGAAATGACAAGCAATATTTGGAACAGTTGAGCTATGGTGTGAAAGCGATCGGCACTCTGTAGTAAGCCAATGTCACTAAGATGGCCTTGATAAGGCAACATTGTCACTAAGATGAGGCAATCATTCGCAAATCGCCACTCCGATGATCTGACCACGTCATCAGAATGAGGGTTGTGAACTAAGACAGGGTTATCGAAATAAAGGCCATCCAAACAAGAGATATAATGACGTGCCGAAGGAAAATCGCTGGTGGTGTGATATCTCCCAAACTGAACTCATCAAAGCAGCAAATAACCGAAAGGAAGAATTTTGAGGAGGGGAAGGAGAGTCAGAACAGAGCCAAGATGACTAGAAAAAATTTTCATAAAACAGAGTTCAACTCTGCCACAATGTCCTATTTGTCTTTGCCTCTGAAGCTCTACGCTTGGATTACTAAATCACTCTCGAATTCATTGATCGAAACACTGATGTGTCTTTGTCTAGATTGAACGACTACTACTCTAACCAACTAGACTAAAACTCGCCGATTGTAACATATTTTTACAGAAAAATCTACAAACAATATTTCAATGCTATTATTATTAAGTGTCCACATTGATAATAGAAGCAGAATAAAACAAGTTTGATGAAAATTGCAGCACATATAAACAATTTACGATAAAGTTGATTTCTTCAATAATTGCATATTTTTTTTACATAAAAGACGATTCAATTTGTGAGAAATAAAATGCATTTTAGCATTTTTATTATTTTGTCTATTCCTTCCAGCAATTCCAAGAAACAATGTGTGACTTAGTTAAAAGGTTACATTTCTCGTTTATTTTAAGATTTATTCTTTAATAACTGTTGATTGGTCAAATTTACAATTAATTTGATTGTTGGGATCAATTGCTTTACAATATTTGTCCAATTTTTTAATTTCCAGAATCTGTTACCTGACCCCAGAGACTTGGGGTTGCCCATACCGGATGAGAACATTGTCCTGAATACAGTCTCAGCAGCGATGGCTTACATCCATCAAACGGCCCAAATGGCCTTAACGAGGCAGGTGCTTTACCAAAAACAGATAGTCACCTGCTACAACGTCAACCACCTCCGAGAACTGGTCCACATGTTTAAGCAAATTGCCACGCTTATTATCCAAAAAGAAAAGGTGAGTTGCCATCCCTTGGGGTTGGTTTCATGACACAAGAAATAAATTCTGCCCTTTCTCCATATTAGCCGTTATTTTATTCAAGCAAAAAATATACATCCACAACAAGATTTTCTTTTCTTTTTTTTTTTAAACAAAAACAATAATCATAAAGTTCATCCTTTGCTTTAGGTATGAAGCCCAAATTTTTTTTTAGGGAGGGGTCGATGGTCATCCAATTTAGTCAAAGACTTTTGGGCTTACCCTACGCTAGACACTCTCACCAAAATACCACATTCACTCTGTGGCTTGTTCTTACTTAGATGATTCCCAATTTGTTTTAAAAAGATTTTATTTACAAAAGATTCATCGTGGGGAGTGGGACAACATTTACAAATATTCAAAAAAGAAAAGAAAAAAATGTAGGTTAGTAGGGCCCTCCCAACTCTCTGCTAAATGTTAGGCTGCCCACTGTTTTCCGGGTGCTTCTTAAATAAGTGGGTCAGTCTTTAGATAGGAGTGGGGTCTAAGTGGGATGTAAAAAATAAAACAGATTAGGGTGGAATGTTGGAATGGATGGTGTCCTCTAAGATATAATACAACAGTTTAAGGATGACCGGGGGCAAAATAAATGTGGGGAGTTGGCATCTTTGGGGGATCTCTAGTACCAAAAAACAAAACAGTGTCATGACTCATATACTCCACTAGCTAAAAGTCTTTTAAATTTGAGGGGTGGTCTCGCAGAACCCAAGACCGTGTCTGCCATGCCGATGCAGAGAACACAAATGCATACCAAGCTCCTCGACGGATGCACAAACAAGTGTCGCGCACCTACCTATCGAACTCCATGCGATGTAATCTCCTCCAATCACATCTGATATTCACTTTAAGCTGATGTTTAAAGTAGATGTGTAAAGTAGGATCTCCTGATTGGAAACAGATCTGAAAGGAAAAATATATATATATACCCGTTCGGCGATATCTCTTTTTTTTTCTACTATCTAGAAACTACTACAAGCTGGGAAACAAAATAATTTTTTTTTTTTTTATATATATTTTCGCTCGATAATATTTTTTTTTAAAATATATATTTTCGCTCGATAATATTTTTTTTTTAAATATATATTTTCGCTCGATAATATTTTTTTTTTAAATATATATTTTCGCTCGATAATATTTTTTTTTTTAAATATATATTTTCGCTCGATAATATTTTTTTTTTTAAATATATATTTTCGCTCGATAATATTTTTTTTTTTTAAATATATATCTTCGCTCGATAATATTTTTTTTTTTTAAATATATATATTTTTTTTAAATATATATATATATTTTTTTTTAAATATATATATCTTCGCTCGATAATATCTTGCACTGTCTAAGGCTATATATTTAAAGTAAGAATCTAACTTTGGAATGATGTCACACAATCTAAAAGAATATGTCTTCATTTATATTTATAATTATGTCACACAATCTAAAAGAATATGTCTTCATTTATATTTATAATGATGTCACACAATCTGAAAGAATATGTCTTCATTTATATTTATATTTATGTCACACAATCTAAAAGAATATGTCTTCATTTATATTTATTTCAATCCAGGCATCTTCCACTGGGGATCTTAGTTCGTTTTTTATCTGAATAAAAACGGAGCCATTTTCATGCGCAGAAAAACTTACCAATTTTTGTACTTGTATTTGTCATTATTTCTTGTTTATATACGACAGATGACTAAATATCTCCACAGACAAAAGAATGTCCATTTGTTTTGAGATTCAAGTGGCTGTATTTGGAGGTTCTGATGCAGTCGCAGTGAGAAGTTATAATTTGTAGAATAATATCCCTCTCTGTAGACGTAGCTGGCTTGCGGTGTGGACAAAATTGCATTTTCTTCAATCAAAATATTGAGTATTCAACAAAGTTCAAAAAATGGTAAAGTTGCAAATAATTCAATTTCTTCAAATGACTTTGGGTGCAATATCATTTTGGGTGAGAAATTCCAGACTTGTCGAATTGGAAGATGACTTTAAATGAATGGATCTGTCTTTGAAAGGTTTATCTTCTTTTGCTGTCCGGTCATGTGTTGCCTTGGCGAGGACAAAATGGAAACTGACATTTCCTATCTCACATCAGAAGCTGGGTTTTCATCAGCGCATAAAAGTAATTTTGACTATGTGTTACATACCAAAAGCTTACCTGCTTTCTTGTACATGCCCACATGGAACAGCTTTGTCGAGTCAACCAGATGAAATCTAGAGTTACGTTCAATTTGGTTCAATGTGGGTGCTCCCTTTGAAGTCTTGGAACACGATACGTCATTTAAACAGGCGTACACCAAAAGATGAAACAGCTTTTAGCTTAGCTAAAATATCAAAGAAAACGAAGGCGAAGGGAGTTTATTCTCAACTCGATAAAACGGTTTTGTTTTTAACTTCTATCTTTAGAGAAAAGGGGACTTTAATAAAATAAATGGATAAATAAGCATGGGATGAAAATTTTAATTAAAAAATTAATAAAATAAATGGATAAATAAGCATGGGATGAAAATTTTAATTAAAATTTTTTTAAATAAATTGATAAATAAGCATGGGATGAAACTTTAAATAAAAAATAAAATAAAAAAATGGATAAATAAGCATGGGATGAAAATGTTAATTAAAAAATTTTAAAAATAAATGGATAAATAAGCATGGGATGAAAATTTTAATTAAAAAATTTAATTAAAAAATGGATAAATAAGCATGGGATGAAAATTTTAATTAAAAAATTTAATTAAAAAATGGATAAATAAGCATGGGATGAAAATTTTAATTAAAAAATTTAAAAAATAAATGGATATATAAGCATGGGATGAAAATTTTAATTAAAAAATAAAAAAAATAAATGGATAAATAAGCATGGGATTAAACTTTAAATAAAAAATAAAAATAAAAAATGGATAAATAAGCATGGGATGAAAATTTTAATTAAAAAATTAATAAAATAAATTGATAAATAAGCATGGGATGAAAATTTTAATTAAAATGTTTTTAAAATAAATTGATAAATAAGCATGGGATGAAACTTTAAATAAAAAATAAAAATAAAAAATGGATAAATAAGCATGGGATGAAAATTTTAATTAAAAAATTGATAAAATAAATGGATAAATAAGCATGGGATGAAAATTTTAATTAAAATGTTTTTAAAATAAATGGATAAATAAGCATGGGATGAAAATTTTAATTAAAATGTTTTTAAAATCAATGGATAAATAAGCATGGGATGAAACTTTAAATAAAAAATAAAAATAAAAAATGGATAAATAAGCATGGGATGAAAATTTTAATTAAAAAATTAATAAAATAAATGGATAAATAAGCATGGGATGAAAATTTTAATTAAAAAATTAATAAAATAAATTGATAAATAAGCATGGGATGAAAATTTTAATTAAAAAATTAATAAAATAAATTGATAAATAAGCATGGGATAGAAAATTTTAATTAAAATGTTTTTAAAATAAATTGATAAATAAGCATGGGATGAAACTTTAAATAAAAAATAAAAATAAAAAATGGATAAATAAGCATGGGATGAAAATTTTAATTAAAAAATTAATAAAATAAATGGATAAATAAGCATGGGATGAAAATTTTAATTAAAATGTTTTTAAAATAAATGGATAAATAAGCATGGGATGAAACTTTAAATAAAAAATAAAAATAAAAAATGGATAAATAAGCATGGGATGAAAATTTTAATTAAAAAATTAATAAAATAAATGGATAAATAAGCATGGGATGAAAATTTTAATTAAAATGTTTTTAAAATAAATGGATAAATAAGCATGGGATGAAACTTTAAATAAAAAATAAAAATAAAAAATGGATAAATAAGCATGGGATGAAAATTTTAATTAAAAAATTAATAAAATAAATGGATAAATAAGCATGGGATGAAAATTTTAATTAAAATGTTTTTAAAATAAATTGATAAATAAGCATGGGATGAAAATTTTAATTAAAAAATTTTAAAAATAAATGGATAAATAAGCATGGGATGAAAATTTTAATTGAAAAATTTAAAAAATAAATGGATGAATAAGCATGGGATGAAAATTTTAATTAAAAAATTTAAAAAATAAATGGATAAATAAGCATGGGATGAAACTTTAAATAAAAAATAAAAATAAAAAATGGATAAATAAGCATGGGATGAAAATTTTAATTAAAATTTTTTTAAAATAAATGTATAAATAAGCATGGGATGAAACTTTAAATAAAAAATAAAAATAAAAAATGGATAAATAAGCATGGGATGAAAATTTTAATTAAAATTTTTTTTAAATAAATTGATAAATAAGCATGGGATGAAAATTTTAATTAAAAAATTTAAAAAATAAATGGATAAATAAGCATGGGATGAAAATTTTTATTAAAAAATAAATAAAATAAATGGATAAATAAGCATGGGATGAAAATTTTTATTAAATTTTTTTTAAAATAAATTGATAAATAAGCATGGGATGAAAATTTTAATTAAAAAATTTAAAAAATAAATGGATCAATAAGCATGGGATGAAAATTTTTATTAAAAAATAAATAAAATAAATGGATAAATAAGCATGGGATGAAAATTTTAATTAAAAAATTTAAAAAATAAATGGATAAATAAGCATGGGATGAAAATTTTAATTAAAAAATTTAAAAAATAAATGGATAAATAAGCATGGGATGAAAATTTTAATTAAAAAATTTAAAAAATAAATGGATAAATAAGCATGGGATGAAACTTTAAATAAAAAATAAAAATAAAAAATGGATAAATAAGCATGGGATGAAAATTTTAATTAAAAATTTTTAAAAATAAATGTATAAATAAGCATGGGATGAAACTTTAAATAAAAAATAAAAATAAAAAATGGATAAATAAGCATGGGATGAAAATTTTAATTAAATTTTTTTTTAAATAAATTGATAAATAAGCATGGGATGAAAATTTTAATTAAAAAATTTAAAAAATAAATGGATAAATAAGCATGGGATGAAAATTTTAATTAAAAAATTTAAAAAATTTAAAAAATAAATGGATAAATAAGCATGGGATGAAAATTTTAATTAAAAAATTTAAAAAATAAATGGATAAATAAGCATGGGATGAAAATTTTAATTAAAAAATTTAAAAAATAAATGGATAAATAAGCATGGGATGAAACTTTAAATAAAAAATAAAAATAAAAAATGGATAAATAAGCATGGGATGAAAATTTTAATTAAAAATTTTTAAAAATAAATGTATAAATAAGCATGGGATGAAACTTTAAATAAAAAATAAAAATAAAAAATGGATAAATAAGCATGGGATGAAAATTTTAATTAAATTTTTTTTTAAATAAATTGATAAATAAGCATGGGATGAAAATTTTAATTAAAAAATTTAAAAAATAAATGGATAAATAAGCATGGGATGAAAATTTTTATTAAAAAATAAATAAAATAAATGGATAAATAAGCATGGGATAAAAATTTTAATTAAATTTTTTTTTAAATAAATTGATAAATAAGCATGGGATGAAAATTTTAATTAAAAAATTAATAAAATAAATTGATAAATAAGCATGGGATGAAAATTTTAATTAAAAAATGTTTAAAATAAATAAACATCTGAGGACACAGTCTGCAATTGTAACCATTGCATGACGGCCACTTTCCAACAATCTTCACATCTCTGTCAATGAAACTACATTGAAAACTTGATTCAATAGTTTTTTTTTACTTATAAAATTTTAATTGTCATTATAGAAAAATGAGAATTAAACGAGTAACAGAAACATTTTTTAATTTAAATTAAATTTTTTTTTTTCTTTTACATATTTAAGTAAAAAGTATTTTCTATGTAAACTATATATTATTTTTGTCCTTTAGTCCTCATAATGTTTCTAACAAAGGGGGAAGAATTGCGGTTTTCTGGGTCAGAATCTATCCATATAACACTTACCGTTGACTGGGTTTTGACCTTGAAATGGTATTTTTTTTTTTAGCTCCTTACATCAAGTGGCTTCATGCCTTGTCTGGAGCGATTTCCATTAAAAATATATATATATATATATATATATATATATATATATATATATAGTTTTAACTCTTATATATCTGTCTAGCAGGACAAATTTATTTAATATATTCAGAGAATTCTAAAATTTTATCCAGCAACTTTTGGAATCTAAAAACATGATAAAATTCCTTCCAAATCTACCTAATATGTTACTGCCTGGCTTGCTTAGTAAAATCAAGCTGAGAAGAATGAAATGAAACAGGATTTAATTGAAAGCTGATTTTATTTTGATGGTGAACATCTTTTCATCAAGAAAATGAAGTTGGGTGTTGTTGCTGTCGTCATAAACATATTCTTTTATTGAATCATTTCATTTCAATCTTTTGGTCAGTTCTCACTTTCTGTTATTTGGTAGAAAGCCAAGACAAACAATCGTCGACAAACACAAATGCTGATTGGTCAAAAATAAGACTTTCTTTCATTTAAGGTTGAATGCGTTTGTGAAGGTTGAAAGAAACATTAATATGAATCTTTTGCTCTTTTCAAGGAAACAGATACAAGAAATTTTGATCTAAAAACGGATGATAACGGAGATGGATATTCTTATGGTGTGTTCATTAAACGTAACAGACCAGCAAACGGACAGACAAACTCTGCTAACGGTGCGACGATAACAACTAAAAATGCATTTATCTATTGTAGGTGAATATCTCTCATTATGCTGGAGCTCTCGGCAAAGTGAATGAAGCATTCGGAAGTATTAATGACTACAAAGAGACAATTTGTAGATTATCACCTCAACACAAAACGGCCGTCGACAATGCTCTCGATTATGCAGTGAATCTTTCTCAAAAGAGACAAGAATTTAAAAAAGTAAGAACTTCTTTTTAGTTTGGTTCCCTTCTTATCTAATAAATTCTGCAATTAAAATTCTGCAAAATAATAATTCAAGGGAGACAATCGAAATAATGGGGGCCATTGTGGATTTGTTCACTGTCTTTGACCCGCTCCAACGTGTTTCCTGGACTGCGCAGATGTCGATGCATCTCTATTTGAAGGCAACAGCTAATTCGCAGGACTACAAAAAAATGAATTTAAAAAAAAAAAGTCTCTCGGGCATTGTTGGGTTGGGACAGCTAGTTATAAATTTAATAGTGAAAAATAAAAAAAATCGAAAGTATTTATGTGATTTAAATTTCAACATTTCATAAGACGTCCTACCGATCTTAGTGCAAAACTGATCTTTGTTATTATTCCTTCACTGAATTATCTTTCCAAAAATATCAACAGTTTCTTACAAGAAGTTCAGAGGAAAGGTAAGAGAGGGTGAATTAACTAAAACAACTCCCGGGCAACACCGGGTATGGACAGCTAGTTTATAATGTAGGAAAACAATCATTTCTCTCACGTGACCACAAACGATTCTAAAATGGATACCACCGTTTCATGCTTTTTGCTTCCTCCAATTCAAATTCCTAAAAACTTTTAACATGATTCAGATTTTTTGTTTTTTAAATAAATACTTTTTAGCCGGAAACGATAAAATAATCATGTATTTCTAAATACTTGCATTTCTATTTTGTCTTTGTTCAAATATCAAGATTTACATAACATTTCACATTTTTATTGTTTCAATAATGGAGAAAAACAAAGTAACCATGTTTCTTTTTCCTCTACTTTATTTTGTTCAATTCTCAGTTTATTGATTTTTCTATTTTTAATTTAATTTCACTCAATCAAATATTATTATATTTTTCATTTTCCATAAAATCTACTGAATTAAAGATGTTTTTGCTGCATGCGCAAATTTCCATGGGGACTACTAGTATTTTTTTTTTACAAACAACAATAAATAATAGTTAATTAATAAAATGTTCCTTTTCAAAACCAATATGCAAATATCAGGAAGTTTCATCAGATGTCCTGCTGGTTTGGCAGGCCAATAGCAGGTTTAAGGCGTTTCCACGAATAGTGGTGATGGAGAGGCGCTCGTAAAGCCAAGTCAATTCAAGATGGTCACCAATGTGGCACATTATTAACAGACAAAGGATGCTGAGCGTAACGGGGCCGATTGCTCCACTCAACTTCTATGGCGATCAGTTAGAGCACATATCTATCAAGAAGGCCGGCATATTTTGATTGCTTGCAGCTCTCTGCTGATGCTGATACATGTCCAGAGTTTGTTGTCGATCTGTTACTGATGAGGGGGCTAAAGTGTCAACAGAAGTCGCATCCCACATGAGCTAGTATTAAAGGAATCTTGAAGAAGTTTTTTTATTAAGTTACGATGATAGATTGGTAAAATCGTACATTGGTATGATGCAAAATGTTTTTCTTTAGTAGAACTAAATGACCAAAACAAAACTCGTTCCACAAAAAAAAAAAATCATAGAAAAAAATGTAAAAATAGAAAATGGTGCACATATACAACACTCCTTGATCTCATCTCTAAAAATTTTATTACTGAATTTTTTAATTCATCGGAATATCAAATAAGTACATTTTCAGATTATAATTTTTTTTTTTAATTACATCTTCAATTTTTAGCAGGGGAATTAAATTTTCTCTGTAAGTTTAACTTAAAATGACCCCCTTCCTATCTGCACCCTTGCTCGAAATTACATAAAGCCATTTATTTGTAAATGGGATTTTTTGGCCAAACAGTAGTCAAAAAATCAAGTAGGAGATTATTTTATGCTAAAGTTTTGAAACCCTTTCTAAAAATTGAACAACTCATGTTTTCCAGAAAAAATCGTTTTATCTTATCTGAAAATTTGGTGCTTCATCAACGATTTTCTGAAGAATAAAAAAAAATCAGTAATGATATTGTTAAAAGAGAGGCATAAGCATCATACTACGTGTCTGTCACAAATATATTAACAATGGCAGGATAAAAATTAAAAAGAAATCTGCAAATTTTCTTAGATTCCATTTTGTTTGCCATTTTATTTTTATAGTTGTTGGCACTCAACAAGAGACAAGAAGAAAAAATTGCCAGTTTACAAAAACTTCAAGAGAAAATGGTTGATTCTCACCAGAAAATGTTTCTTCAGGTAAAAAGATACAATTTTCACTTGTCTATTTTTCTATGAAAATCGATTTTTCTTAAAATGTTCTGATAAGCTTTTCTCAACTGTTATCTTCTTCCAATGATAAATTCTTTTTGTTACTTATGGAAAATATATTAACATTTTGTTAAGAGTAACATTTGTTGTTCTTTCTTGTTCTTTTTTCTAAAACAATTATCAAATTACTAAACGTAACATATATAATATATATATATATATATATATATATATATATATATATATTATATCTGCCAGCATCTTCAAGATGAAGTGATAATAATGCAATCTTCAACAAACATGATGCTACTATGAAACAAAAACTTTCACTCACAGATGTTTCAAAATATTTTTGTTGTGTGATGTGGATTTTTTAATTCCTTGCTAGCTGTACCGACTCGGCATTGCCCAGGATGCAGTGAAATCATTTTAGTTTTTATTCATTTGAACATTTGAACTTATACAAAAAAAGAAAGAAATTTTTAGTTATAAGAGAGATAACTTTCTTTATATTCTTTAATTTAAAATATGAGTTAATCCCCTTGCTTATGATTTTTCATTCATAATGGAAAAATGTTTCCCTATTACCAGGTGAAACTACAACTTTTTAATAACCTGTAGCAAAGTATATTATTATAGTGCTAATAACATGGTACAAAAATGAAAATTGGCTAGTGAGAATAAAAGTTTGATATGCCAGCTTAAATGCTATTTAGGTCCAACTTTTAAAATCTCACTAGATAAACTTTATATGTAAGATGTATATTTTCTACCAGATGAAGTACCCGTCTCTAGTGGGTTTCTCAACTCTTCCACTTCTGCAAATGAACTCAAATGGAAATAATGTGAAATTGTCATTCAATTAGAATACAGAAGGTTTTTTTTGGGGGGGGGGGTGTATAGAAGTGTTGTGGGCTGTTGACAATCACCACTCCTTTTGTAGCAAACCAGATATTGTTAGTAGCATGACCATCACCAAGTAAAAAGTCAATTAAAAAAAAAAAATTGTTTTATTATTTTTTTTTTAATTTCTACATTTTCTTTCTTTATCATGTTGGTATAACTTCCATTAAGTTCAGATTCTTTTAAATATCTAATCTGAAAGCTCCTAATACTGTCCATTTTTTTCACCATTATCACAAAATGTGTTAATATCATCACCATTATTTTTAACAGGCCTTTGATTAGTCCTCTATAAGAGGGGGAAGCCTGTCTGTCAGTCTTGATCGAAGTTCTCTTCTCCAGGCTCGGCGGTCGCCGGGATTTAAGTTTGCAATCCCCACGGTTGCATTTACACAAGAGACCTTCGACTTGATGCGATGGATATGTTTCTGCTGGAGCTTCGTTCGACATGGCCAAGCCATCTCATCCTGCCCAGCTTAACGACATCAGATATCTCTTGTATCAAGCCTAGAAAGAAGAGGAAAGTGTCGTCTTCCGGCTTGACATGACAAATCGATCGAATCATCGCGCTTTCGTTGCGCTGCAGTCTCTTGAGAGTTAATATCATTTTAAAAACTATTGACACCCGTTACATTCTTGACGGGCTTCAGCAACTCATTGCAGTCATGAATTTCTCGCTATCTCTCGCAGTAAAGAAATCCCAATGTTTATTGAGGGTGAGCAATCAAGTTGTTTGTTCTCTTTAAAATATTAATTTTTGAAATTGTCCACATTCGTGCAATCACTGCACATTTTGCGTTCTAAAAGTGTTGCGACACCCAATTGTCTCTGATCCTTGTTTCTAACTCAAACTGCACATTCCTTCAATTTTTTTTTACCGCTTCCATGTGCAGACTAATCTTTAGGTAAAAAAAATGGGGAGGGGGGGGGGGTCACAAGTGGATCACATTAAGTCCAAGAAGCCACTCCTTTTATTTCTTCCCTTAATAAAATTTTGTACCACTAGAAATTTATTTAAATTCTTAATAGTATTTCCCGTAAAATAATTTGTGACTCTAATAGCAATATTTATCTCAATAATATAGGGATTAAAAACCTTTAATTAATCAAGGCCCCTCAGTTGTAAACGAACATGACCACGTGGGGATACCAAATATGGTCCCCGAGCATTGGAATGACATGCCAGCATAAAGGCATCTCTTACCCTTTGTTTGGGGCATCCACCATAAAGAAAAACGCCCGTCACTTCTGTTGCCAATATTGACACTATGTCTCATTCTACTGTGTAAGTAAATTTTTTTTAAATATTTGATGTCTGAAATTTTTAATTTAATAAAACTTTTAATTGTTTATAAATATTATTTATTTTATGATAAGCAATTAATAATTATATTTTAATAAACGTTTGCTGATTAAAGAGACTAATTTTGAATGAAAGCACAAAAAGAAATTCTAATTTTAAAAATATGTTTTATTATTGTGACATTGTGTAGGTTTGTGCTCTCCAAGTGATATTATTTGATTAACGTTTAGTATTGAAGTCAACAGTTTTATCATTTTTATTTGTGACCGAAAAATGACTTTTGTTTTGAATTTGAATTTCAGATTGAGCCTCAATATCGAGAATTGTTGAATAACCTAAGATCAATTGACAAAGATGCTTGGTCTGAGGTAAAAACATACCGTCAACCCCCCGAACCTATCAAACGATTGCTTGGTGCTATCTGTCTATTATTTGGAAGACCTATGACGTAAGAATGTTTAAAAAATTATTATTTTTATCAAACTTACAAATTCATGAATCGACTCATCTGTTGGTCACTGTAAAATTATTACAATTTTTCTTTTAAAACTGATAAAATCCATAAAAAACAAGTTAAGCATTTAAATTGCCATTTTTTTTCAATGACATTTCACTTAGTGGTTATTTGATTTTTTTTTTTCAATAACATTTCATTTGATGATAATATTTTTTTTCAATTACATTTCATTTGGTGGTTATTTGATATTTTTTTTTCAATAACATTTCATTTGATAATATTTTTTTTCAATGACATTTCATTTGGTGGTTATTTAATGATAATATTTTTTTTCAATAACATTTCATTTGATGATAATATTTTTTTTCAATTACATTTCATTTGGTGGTTATTTGATGATAATATTTTTTTTCAATGACATTTCATTTGGTGGTTATTTGATGATAATATTTCTTTTCAATGACATTTCATTTGGTGGTTATTTAATGATAATATTTTTTTTCAATGACATTTCATTTGGTGGTTATTTGATGATAATATTTTTTTCAATGACATTTCATTTGGTGGTTATTTGATGATAATATTTTTTTTCAATGACATTTCATTTGGTGGTTATTTAATGATAATATTTTTTTCAATGACATTTCATTTGGTGGTTATTTGATGATAATATTTTTTTTCAATGACATTTCATTTGGTGGTTATTTGATAATATTTTTTTCAATGACATTTCATTTGGTGGTTATTTGATGATAATATTTTTTTTCAATGACATTTCATTTGGTGGTTATTTGATAATATTTTTTTCAATGACATTTCATTTGGTGGTTATTTGATGATAATATTTGTTTCAATGACATTTCATTTGGTGGTTATTTGATGATAATATTTTTTTCAATGACATTTCATTTGGTGGTTATTTGATGATAATATTTTTTTTCAATGACATTTCATTTGGTGGTTATTTAATGATAATATTTTTTTCAATGACATTTCATTTGGTGGTTATTTAATGATAATATTTTTTTTCAATGACATTTCATTTGGTGGTTATTTGATAATATTTTTTTCAATGACATTTCATTTGGTGGTTATTTGATGATAATATTTGTTTCAATGACATTTCATTTGGTGGTTATTTGATGATAATATTTTTTTCAATGACATTTCATTTGGTGGTTATTTGATGATAATATTTTTTTTCAATGACATTTCATTTGGTGGTTATTTGATAATATTTTTTTCAATGACATTTCATTTGGTGGTTATTTGATGATAATATTTTTTTTCAATGACATTTCATTTGGTGGTTATTTGATGATAATATTTTTTTTCAATGACATTTCATTTGGTGGTTATTTGATAATATTTTTTTCAATGACATTTCATTTGGTGGTTATTTGATGATAATATTTTTTTTCAATGACATTTCATTTGGTGGTTATTTGATGATAATATTTTTTTTCAATGACATTTCATTTGGTGGTTATTTGATAATATTTTTTTCAATGACATTTCATTTGGTGGTTATTTGATGATAATATTTGTTTCAATGACATTTCATTTGGTGGTTATTTGATGATAATATTTTTTTCAATGACATTTCATTTGGTGGTTATTTAATGATAATATTTTTTTTCAATGACATTTCATTTGGTGGTTATTTGATGATAATATTTTTTTTCAATGACATTTCATTTGGTGGTTATTTAATGATAATATTTTTTTTCAATGACATTTCATTTGGTGGTTATTTGATGATAATATTTTTTTTCAATGACATTTCATTTGGTGGTTATTTGATGATAATATTTTTTTTCAATGACATTTCATTTGGTGGTTATTTGATGATAATATTTTTTTTCAATGACATTTCATTTGGTGGTTATTTGATAATATTTTTTTCAATGACATGTCATTTGGTGGTTATTTGATGATAATATTTTTTTCAATGACATTTCATTTGGTGGTTATTTGATGATAATATTTTTTTCAATGACATTTCATTTGGTGGTTATTTGATGATAATATTTGTTTCAATGACATTTCATTTGGTGGTTATTTGATGATAATATTTTTTTCAATGACATTTCATTTGGTGGTTATTTGATGATAATATTTTTTTCAATGACATTTCATTTGGTGGTTATTTGATGATAATATTTTTTTTCAATGACATTTCATTTGGTGGTTATTTGATGATAATATTTCTTTCAATGACATTTCATTTGGTGGTTATTTGATGATAATATTTTTTTCAATGACATTTCATTTGGTGGTTATTTGATGATAATATTTTTTTTCAATGACATTTCATTTGGTGGTTATTTGATGATAATATTTTTTTCAATGACATTTCATTTGGTGGTTATTTGATGATAATATTTTTTTCAATGACATTTCATTTGGTGGTTATTTGATGATAATATTTTTTTCAATGACATTTCATTTGGTGGTTATTTGATGATAATATTTTTTTTCAATGACATTTCATTTGGTGGTTATTTGATGATAATATTTTTTTTCAATGACATTTCATTTGGTGGTTATTTGATGATAATATTTTTTTCAATGACATTTCATTTGGTGGTTATTTGATGATAATATTTTTTTCAATGACATTTCATTTGGTGGTTATTTGATGATAATATTTTTTTTCAATGACATTTCATTTGGTGGTTATTTGATGATAATATTTTTTTTCAATGACATTTCATTTGGTGGTTATTTGATAATAATATTTTTTTTCAATCACATTTCATTTGGTAGTTATTTGATGACAATATCTTTTTCAATGACATTTCATTTAGTAGTTATTTATGATAATATTTTTTTTCAATAACATTTCATTTGGTGATAATATTTTTTTCAATGACATTTCATTTGGTGGTTATTTGATGATAATATTTTTTTCAATGACATTTCATTTGGTGGTTATTTGATGATAATATTTTTTTTCAATGACATTTCATTTGGTGGTTATTTGATAATAATATTTTTTTTCAATCACATTTCATTTGGTAGTTATTTGATGACAATATCTTTTTCAATGACATTTCATTTAGTAGTTATTTATGATAATATTTTTTTTCAATAACATTTCATTTGGTGATAATATTTTTTTTCAATTACATTTCATTTGGTGATTACTTGATAATATTTTTTTTCAATTACATTTCATTCAGTGGTTATTTGATAATAATATTTTTTTTCAATGACATTTCATTTGGTGGTTATTTGATTTTTTTTTTTCAATGACATTTCATTTGATAATATTTTTTTTCAATGACATTTCACTTAGTGGTTATTTGATTTTTTTTTTTCAATAACATTTCATTTGATAATATTTTTTTTCAACGACATTTCACTTAGTGGTTATTTGATGATAATATCTTTTTTCAATGACATTTCATTTGGTGGTTATTTGATGATAATATTTTTTTCAATAACATTTCATTTGATGATAATATTTTTTTTCAATTACATTTCATTTGGTGGTTATTTGATAATATTTTTTTTTCAATAACATTTCATTTGATGATAATATTTTTTTTCAATTACATTTCATTTTGTGGTTATTTGATGATAATATTTTTTTCAATGACATTTCATTTGGTGGTTATTTGATGATAATATTTTTTTTTCAATAACATTTCATTCATGATAATTTTTTTTTTCAATGACATTTCATTTGGTGATTATTTGATGATAATATTTTTTTCGGTCATTTTTACTACATTGTTGAAGTTAAAGAAAAAAAAGCCTTTCAATTAACAAGTTTAATTGAAACCAGGTTCGATACTTTAATTCATGGATAAGATATCCAACACTTTATCAACATATTACATTAAAAAAACAAATATTTAAGTTAATTACTGGTTGTCTAACAGACATTTTGATCAATGCCATCTTCCTCTGATAAGTGTTTTTATTTGTGTTTTTTTTGTGTTTATTTGTTTTTATTTGTGTGAGAGCCTATTCATGAGTAAAAATAAAAAAAATTTGTTTTTTATTTTTATTTTATAATTTGTTGTACAGAATCTGTTATTGTAGATTTAGAAAACAAAATGAATTTAATGATAAAAATAGATTTTATTCCAGAAAATTAGGATTATAAATAGTTACTTTTCAAAATATTAGCATATGTTTTTTTTAAGACTCCAAAGTTAAAAAATGAAAATTGATTTATTTTAATGCAATCTAAAAAAAAGACACTTGTTTTTGTTTTTTTAGATTGAATTGTTGTTGTAAATAATTCACATCCAAACAAAAAAACAAACATTTACAATAATATCGTAAATAGCTGATTTTAACGTTTGTACATATTTTAGAAATAATTTGTGTGTTGTAAGATTCCTTATGCTAAACTGCATCAGAAAATGATTTGGGATGATTAAATGAGAAATTTTGGTGAAAAAATCCAGAATAAATTTATTATAGTTTTTTTATAGAATATTTCATTTACTATATATATTGTTTTCATTATAGTTTTATTTTATAAAATATTGCATTTACTATATATATTGTTTTATTATAGATATTTTGTAAATATTTCATTTTCTATATATATTGTTTTTATTATAGTCTTTTATGAAATATTTCATTTACTATATATATTGTTTTTATTATAGTTTTTATAGAATATTTTATTTACTATATACATTGTTTTTATTATAGTTTTTTTTATAGAATATTTCATTTACTATATATATTGTTTTTATTGTAGTTTTTTTATAGAATATTTCATTTTCTAGATATATTGTTTTTATTATAGTTTTTTATAGAAAATTTAATTTTCTAGATATATTGTTTTTATTATAGTTTTTTTTAGAAAATTTAATTTTCTAGATATATTGTTTTTATTATAGTTTTTTTTAGAATATTTCATTTTCTATATATACATTTTTATTATAGTTTTTTTTAGAATATTTCATTTTCTATATATATATATTTATTATAGTTTTTTATAGAATATTTCATTTTCTATATATATTGTTTTTATTATAGTTTTTTATAGAATATTTCATTTTCTATATATATATATTTATTATAGTTTTTTTATAGAATATTCTATTTTCTATATATATATATTTATTATAGTTTTTTATAGAATATTTCATTTTCTATATATATTGTTTTTATTATAGTTTTTTATAGAATATTTCATTTTCTATATATATATATTTATTATAGTTTTTTTTAGAATATTTCATTTTCTACATATATATTTTATTATAGTTTATTTTAGAATATTTCATTTTCTATATATATTGTTTTTATTATAGTTTTTTATAGAATATTTCATTTTCTATATATATATATTTATTATAGTTTTTTTTATAGAATATTTCATTTTCTATATATATATATTTATTATAGTTTTTTATAGAATATTTCATTTTCTATATATATATTTTTATTATATTTTTTATAGAATATTTCATTTTCTATATATACATTTTTATTATAGTTTTTTATAGAATATTTCATTTACTATATATATATTTTATTATAGTTTTTTTTATAGAATATTTTATTTTCTATATATATATATATATATTTATCATAGTTTTTTATAGAATATTTCATTTTCTCCATATATATATATTTATTATAGTTTTTTTTAGAATATTCCATTTTCTATATATATATATATTTATTATAGTTTTTTATAGAATATTTCATTTTCTATATATATTTTTTTATTATAGTTTTTTATAGAATATTTCATTTACTATATATATATTTATATTATAGTTTTTTTTATAGAATATTTCATTTTCTATATATATATATATATTTATCATAGTTTTTTTTATAGAATATTTCATTTTCTCTATATATATATTTTTATTATAGTTTTTTATAGAATATTTCATTTTCTATATATATATTTTTATTATAGTTTTTTATAGAATATTTCATTTTCTATATATATATATATTATTACAGTTTTTTATAGAATATTTCATTTTCTATATATATATATTTTTCTCAGTTTTTTATAGAATATTTCATTTTCTATATATATATTTTTATTATAGTTTTTTATAGAATATTTCATTTTCTATATATATATTTTTTATTATAGTTTTTATAGAATATTTCATTTTCTATATATATATATTTTTTATTATAGTTTTTTATAGAATAGTTCATTTTCTATATATATATTTTTATTATAGTTTTTTTTAGAATAGTTCATTTTCTATATATATATATATTTATTATAGTTTTTTATAGAATATTTCATTTTCTATATATATATTTTTATTACAGTTTTTTATAGAATATTTCATTTTCTATATATAATTTTTTTATTATAGTTTTTTATAGAATATTTCATTTTCTATATATATATTTTTATTGTAGTTTTTTATAGAATATTTCATTTTCTATATATATATATATTTATTACAGTTTTTTATAGAATATTTCATTTTCTATATATATATTTATTATGGTTTTTTATAGAATATTTCATTTTCTATATATATATTTTTATTATAGTTTTTTATAGAATATTTCATTTTCTATATATATTGTTTTTATTATAGTTTGTTATGGAATATTTCATTTTCTATATATATATTTTTATTATAGTTTTTTATAGAATATTTCATTTTCTATATATAATAATTTTATTATAGTTTTTTTAGAATAGTTCATTTTCTATATATATATTTTTATTGTAGTTTTTTATAGAATATTTCATTTTCTATATATATATTTTTATTATAGTTTTTTATAGAATATTTCATTTACTATATATATATTTTTATTATAGTTTTTTTTATAGAATATTTCATTTTCTATATATACATATATATTTATCATAGTTTTTTATAGAATATTTCATTTTCTCTATATATATATTTTTATTATAGTTTTTTATAGAATATTTCATTTTCTATATATATATTTTATTATAGTTTTTTTTAGAATATTTCATTTTCTATATATATATATATTTATTACTATTTTTTATAGAATATTTCATTTTCTATATATATATATTTTTCTCATAGTTTTTTATAGAATATTTCATTTTCTATATATATATTTTTATTATAGTTTTTTTTAGAAAATTTAATTTTCTAGATATATTGTTTTTATTATAGTTTTTATAGAATATTTCATTTTCTATATATACATTTTTATTATAGTTTTTTTTAGAATATTTCATTTTCTATATATATATATTTATTATAGTTTTTTATAGAATATTTCATTTTCTATATATATTGTTTTTATTATAGTTTTTTATAGAATATTTCATTTTCTATATATATATATTTATTATAGTTTTTTTATAGAATATTTCATTTTCTATATATATATATTTATTATAGTTTTTTATAGAATATTTCATTTTCTATATATATTGTTTTTATTATAGTTTTTTATAGAATATTTCATTTTCTATATATATATATTTATTATAGTTTTTTTTAGAATATTTCATTTTCTACATATATATTTTATTATAGTTTATTTTAGAATATTTCATTTTCTATATATATTGTTTTTATTATAGTTTTTTATAGAATATTTCATTTTCTATATATATATATTTATTATAGTTTTTTTTATAGAATATTTCATTTTCTATATATATATATTTATTATAGTTTTTTATAGAATATTTCATTTGCTATATATATATTTTTATTATATTTTTTATAGAATATTTCATTTTCTATATATACATTTTTATTATAGTTTTTTATAGAATATTTCATTTACTATATATATATTTTATTATAGTTTTTTTTATAGAATATTTTATTTTCTATATATATATATATATATTTATCATAGTTTTTCATAGAATATTTCATTTTCTCCATATATATATATTTATTATAGTTTTTTTTAGAATATTCCATTTTCTATATATATATATATTTATTATAGTTTTTTATAGAATATTTTATTTTCTATATATATATTTTTATTATAGTTTTTTATAGAATATTTCATTTACTATATATATATTTATATTATAGTTTTTTTTATAGAATATTTCATTTTCTATATATATATATATATTTATCATAGTTTTTTTATAGAATATTTCATTTGTTCTATATATATATTTTTATTATAGTTTTTTATAGAATATTTCATTTTCTATATATATATTTTTATTATAGTTTTTTATAGAATATTTCATTTTCTATATATATATATATTATTACAGTTTTTTATAGAATATTTCATTTTCTATATATATATATTTTTCTCAGTTTTTTATAGAATATTTCATTTTCTATATATATATTTTTATTATAGTTTTTTATAGAATATTTCATTTTCTATATATATATTTTTTATTATAGTTTTTATAGAATATTTCATTTTCTATATATATATTTTTTATTATAGTTTTTTATAGAATATTTCATTTTCTATATATATATTTTCATTATAGTTTTTTTTAGAATAGTTCATTTTCTATATATATATATATTTATTATAGTTTTTTATAGAATATTTCATTTTCTATATATATATTTTTATTACAGTTTTTTATAGAATATTTCATTTTCTATATATAATTTTTTTATTATAGTTTTTTATAGAATATTTCATTTTCTATATATATATTTTTATTGTAGTTTTTTATAGAATATTTCATTTTCTATATATATATATATATTTATTACAGTTTTTTATAGAATATTTCATTTTCTATATATATATTTATTATAGTTTTTTATAGAATATTTCATTTTCTATATATATATTTTTATTATAGTTTTTTATAGAATATTTCATTTTCTATATATATTGTTTTTATTATAGTTTGTTATGGAATATTTCATTTTCTATATATATATTTTTATTATAGTTTTTTATAGAATATTTCATTTTCTATATATAATAATTTTATTATAGTTTTTTTAGAATAGTTCATTTTCTATATATATATTTTTATTGTAGTTTTTTATAGAATATTTCATTTTCTATATATATATTTTTATTATAGTTTTTTATAGAATATTTCATTTACTATATATGTATTTTTATTATAGTTTTTTTTATAGAATATTTCATTTTCTATATATACATATATATTTATCATAGTTTTTTATAGAATATTTCATTTTCTCTATATATATATTTTTATTATAGTTTTTTATAGAATATTTCATTTTCTATATATATATATTTTATTATAGTTTTTTATAGAATATTTCATTTTCTATATATATATATATTTATTACTATTTTTTATAGAATATTTCATTTTCTATATATATATATTTTTCTCAGTTTTTTATAGAATATTTCATTTTCTATATATATATTTTTATTATAGTTTTTTTATAGAATATTTCATTTTCTATATATATATATTTTATAGTTTTTTATAGAATATTTCATTTTCTATATATAATTTGTTAATGTAGTTTTTTATAGAATATTTCATTTTCTATATATATATTTTTATTATAGTTTTTTATAGAATATTTCCTTTTCTATATATAATTTTTTTATTATAGTTTTGTATAGAATATTTCATTTTCTATATATATATTTTTATTATAGTTTTTTATAGAATATTTCATTTTCTATATATATATTTTTTATTATAGTTTTTATAGAATATTTCATTTTCTATATATATATTTTTTATTATAGTTTTTTATAGAATATTTCATTTTCTATATATATATTTTTATTATAGTTTTTTATAGAATATTTCATTTACTATATATATATTTTTATTATAGTTTTTTTTATAGAATATTTCATTTTCTATATATATATATATTTATCATAGTTTTTTATAGAATATTTCATTTTCTATATATATATATTTTTATTATAGTTTTTTATAGAATATTTCATTTTCTATATATATATATTTTATTATAGTTTTTTATAGAATATTTCATTTTCTATATATATTTATTACAGTTTTTTATAGAATATTTCATTTTCTATATATATATATATTTTTCTCATAGTTGTTTATAGAATATTTCATTTTCTATATATATATTTTTATTATAGTTTTGTATAGAATATTTCATTTTCTATATATATATTTTTTTTATAGTTTTTTATAGAATATTTCATTTTCTATATATATATTTTTTATTATAGTTTTTTATAGAATATTTCATTTTCTATATATATATTTTTATTAGTTTTTTATAGAATATTTCTACTTCTATATATATATTTTTATTATAGTTTTTTTAGAATAGTTCATTTTCTATATATATATATATATATTTATTATAGTTTTTTATAGAATATTTCATTTTCTATATATATATTTTTTATAGAATATTTCATTTTCTATATATAATTTTTTATTATAGTTTTATATAGAATATTTTATTTTCTATATATATATATTTATTAGTTTTTTATAGAATATTTCATTTTCTATATATATATTTTTATTATAGTTTTTTATAGAATATTTCATTTTCTATATATATATATATATTTATCATAGTTTTTTATAGAATATTTCATTTTCTATATATATATATGTATATATTTATCATAGTTTTTTATAGAATATTTCATTTTCTATATGTATATATATATTTATCATAGCTTTTATAGAATATTTCATTTACTATATATATATTTTTATTATAGTTTTTTTAGAATAGTTCATTTTCTATATATATATATATTTATTATAGTTTTTTATAGAATATTACATTTTCTATCTATATATTTTTTATAGTTTTTTATAGAATATTTCATTTTCTATATATATATATATATTTTTCATAGTTTTTTATAGAATATTTCATTTTCTATATATATATATATATATATATTTTTCATAGTTTTTTATAGAATATTTCATTTTCTATATGTATATATATATTTATCATAGTTTTTTATAGAATATTTCATTTTCTATACATATATTCTTATTATAGTTTTTTATAGAATATTTCATTTTCTAAATATATAATTTTATTATAATTTTTTTAGAATAGTTCATTTTCTCTCTATATATATTAATTATAGTTTTTAATAGAATATTTCATTTTCTATATATATATATATATTTATCATAGTTTTTTATAGAATATTTCATTTTCTATATATATATTTTTATTATAGTTTTTTATAGAATATTTCATTTACTATATATATATTTTTATTATAGTTTTTTTTATAGAATATTTCATTTTCTATATATATATATATATATTTATCATAGTTTTTTATAGAATATTTCATTTTCTCTATATATATATTAATTATAGTTTTTTATAGAATATTTCATTTTCTATATATATATATATATTTATCATAGTTTTTTATAGAATATTTAATTTTCTATATATATATTTTTATTATAGTTTTTTATAGAATATTTCGTTTACTATATATATATTTTTATTATAGTTTTTTATAGAATATTTCATTTTCTATATATATTTATTACAGTTTTTTATAGAATATTTCATTTTCTATATATATATATTTTTATTATAGTTTTTTATAGAATATTTCATTTTCTCTATATATTTTTTTTATTATAGTTTTTTATAGAATATTTCATTTTCTATATATATATTTTTATTATAGTTTTTTATAGAATATTTCATTTTCTATATATATATTTTCATTATAGTTTTTTTTAGAATAGTTCATTTTCTATATATATATATTTATCATAGTTTTTTATAGAATATTTCATTTTCTATATATATATTTTTTATAGTTTTTTATAGAATATTTCATTTTCTATATATAATTTGTTAATGTAGTTTTTTATAGAATATTTCATTTTCTATATATATATTTTTATTATAGTTTTTTTTAGAATAGTTCATTTTCTATATATATATATTTATTATAGTTTTTTATAGAATATTTCATTTTCTATATATATATTTTTTATAGTTTTTTATAGAATATTTCATTTTCTATATATAATTTTTTATTATAGTTTTTTATAGAATATTTCATTTTCTATATATATATTTTTTATAGTTTTTTATAGAATATTTCATTTTCTATATATAATTTTTATTATAGTTTTTTATAGAATATTTCATTTTCTATATATATATTTTTATTAGTTTTTTATAGAATATTTCATTTTCTATATATATATTTTTATTATAGTTTTTTATAGAATATTTCATTTTCTATATATATATATATATTTATCAGTTTTTTTATAGAATATTTCATTTTCTATATATATATATGTATATATTTATCATAGTTTTTTATAGAATATTTCATTTTCTATATATATATTTTTATTAGTTTTTTATAGAATATTTCATTTTCTATATATATATTTTTATTATAGTTTTTTATAGAATATTTCATTTTCTATATATATATATATATTTATCAGTTTTTTTATAGAATATTTCATTTTCTATATATATATATGTATATATTTATCATAGTTTTTTATAGAATATTTCATTTTCTATATATATATTTTTATTATAGTTTTTTTAGAATAGTTCATTTTCTATATATATATATATTTATTATAGTTTTTTATAGAATATTTCATTTTCTATATATATATTTTTTATAGTTTTTTATAGAATATTTCATTTTCTATATATAATTTTTTATTATAGTTTTTTATAGAATATTTCATTTTCTATATATATATTTTTATTAGTTTTTTATAGAATATTTCATTTTCTATATATATTTTTATTATAGTTTTTTATAGAATATTTCATTTTCTATATATATATATATATATATTTATCATAGTTTTTTATAGAATATTTAATTTTCTATATATATATATATATGTTTATCATAGTTTTTTATAGAATATTTCATTTTCTATATGTATATATATATTTATCATAGTTTTTTATAGAATATTGCATTTTCTATATATATATATTCTTATTATAGTTTTTTATAGAATATTTTATTTTCTAAATATATAATTTTATTATAATTTTTTTAGAATAGTTCATTTTCTATATATATATATTAATTATAGTTTTTTATAGAATATTTCATTTTCTATATATATATATATATTTATCATAGTTTTTTATAGAATATTTCATTTTCTATATATATATTTTTATTATAGTTTTTTATAGAATATTTCATTTACTATATATATATTTTTATTATAGTTTTTTTTATAGAATATTTCATTTTCTATATATATATATATATATTTATCATAGTTTTTATAGAATATTTCATTTTCTATATATATATATTTTTATTATAGTTTTTTATAGAATATTTCATTTTCTATATATATATATTTTATTATAGTTTTTTATAGAATATTTCATTTTTTATATATATATATATTTATTACAGTTTTTTATAGAGTATTTCATTTTCTATATATATATATTTTTATTATAGTTTTTTTTTAGAATAGTTCATTTTATATATATATATATATTTATTATAGTTTTTTATAGAATATTTCATATTCTATATATATATTTTTTATAGTTTTTTATAGAATATTTCATTTTCTATATATAATTTGTTAATGTAGTTTTTTATAGAATATTTCATTTTCTATATATATTGTTTTTATTATAGTTTTTTATAGAATATTTCATTTTCTATATATATATTTTTATTATAGTTTTTTTAGAATAGTTCATTTTCTATATATATATATATTTATTATAGTTTTTTATAGAATATTTCATTTTCTATATATATATTTTTTATAGTTTTTTATAGAATATTTCATTTTCTATATATAATTTTTTATTATAGTTTTTTATAGAATATTTCATTTTCTATATATATATTTTTATTAGTTTTTTATAGAATATTTCATTTTCTATATATATATATATATTTATCATAGTTTTTTATAGAATATTTTATTTTCTATATATATATATATATTTATCATAGTTTTTTATAGAATATTTCATTTTCTATATGTATATATATATTTATCATAGTTTTTTATAGAATATTTCATTTTCTATATATATATTCTTATAGTTTTTTATAGAATATTTCATTTTCTAAATATATAATTTTATTATAATTTTTTTAGAATAGTTCATTTTCTATATATATATATTAATTATAGTTTTTTATAGAATATTTCATTTTCTATATATATATATATATTTATCATAGTTTTTTATAGAATATTTCATTTTCTATATATATACATTTTATTATAGTTTTTTTATAGAATATTTCATTTTCTATATATATATTTTTATTATAGTTTTTTTTTACTATAGCTGTTACTATCATCTGCTATAATAAATGTTAACAATCTATTATAATGAATATTGATATCATCGATTATAATAAATTTTACTTTCATCGATTAGCAAATGATATCACTGTTAATTACAACCGATGATATCAACATTTATTATAACATAATATCAATGTTTATTACAACAGATGCTATCAATTATTATTATACCATGATATCAGTGTTTATTATAACAGATGATATCAACATTTATTAGAACAAATGATATCAACATTCATTAGAACAAATCATTTCAACATTTATTATAACAAATGATATCAACATCTATTATAACAAATGATATCAACATTTATTAGAACAAATGATATCAACATTCATTAGAACAAATGATATCAACATTTATTAGAACAAATGATATCAACATTTATTAGAACAAATTATATCAACATCTATTATAACAGATGATATCAACATTCATTAGAACAAATGATATCAACATTTATTAGAACAAATGATATCAACATTCATTAGAACAAATGATATCAACATTTATTATAACAAATGATATCAACATTTATTAGAACAAATTATATCAACATCTATTATAACAGATGATATCAACATTCATTATAACAAATGATATCAACATTTATTATAACAAATGATATCAACATTTATTATAACAAATGATATCAACATCTATTATAACAAATGATATCAACATTTATTAGAACAAATGATATCAACATTCATTAGAACAAATGATATCAACATTTATTATAACAAATGATATCAACATTTATTAGAACAAATTATATCAACATCTATTATAACAGATGATATCAACATTCATTAGAACAAATGATATCAACATCTATTATAACAGATGATATCAACATTCATTAGAACAAATGATATCAACATTTATTATAACAAATGATATCAACATTTATTAGAACAAATGATATCAACATTCATTAGAACAAATGATATCAACATTTATTAGAACAAATGATATCAACATTCATTAGAACAAATGATATCAACATTTATTAGAACAAATGATATCAACATTTATTAGAACAAATGATATCAACATTTATTAGAACAAATGATATCAACATTCATTAGAACAAATGATATCAACATTTATTAGAACAAATGATATCAACATTTATTAGAACAAATTATATCAACATCTATTATAACAGATGATATCAACATTCATTAGAACAAATGATATCAACATCTATTATAACAGATGATATCAACATTCATTAGAACAAATGATATCAACATTTATTATAACAAATGATATCAACATTTATTAGAACAAATGATATCAACATTCATTAGAACAAATGATATCAACATTTATTAGAACAAATGATATCAACATTCATTAGAACAAATCATATCAACATTCATTAGAACAAATGATATCAACATTCATTAGAACAAATGATATCAACATTCATTAGAACAAATGATATCAACATTCATTATAACAGATGATATCAACATTCATTAGAACAAATTATATCAACATTTATTAGAACAAATGATATCAACATTCATTAGAACAAATGATATCAACATTCATTAGAACAAATGATATCAACATTTATTAGAACAAATGATATCAACATTCATTAGAACAAATGATATCAACATTCATTAGAACAAATGATATCAACATTCATTAGAACAAATGATATCAACATTCATTAGAACAAATGATATCAACATTTATTAGAACAAATGATATCAACATTTATTAGAACAAATGATATCAACATTTATTAGAACAAATGATATCGCTATTTATTATAACAGATGATACCAAGTATATGAATATAATTTTTCTTGTTTTAATTATTATTTTCCAGTTGGGAAGATGGAACGAGTTTGATGTGTGACGTAAACTTCATCACCGACATCATTTACTACAACAAAAGAGAATTAAGTGAAGAAATGTATCATGACTTAAAGAAATACCTTAGGACTTCAGATTTAAAACCTGCAACCATGTATATCTACAGCAGGGCAGCCGGCTCCATCTGCCAATGGGTTTTCTCTGTTTATCAATATGCATCGATTGTTCGCAAGAATCAACCTTATATGGAAAAGTTACAAGAAGTGAACAATAAACTAATCAAGGTAAGATTTAGCCATTCCTTTCTTTTTTCATTACAGCTTAACGTTTTTCTTGTGACCATCTTCTCAAAGTCAAAGATTTTTACATAAAAAGATTGGATGTTCAAGATTGCCAACGTTAAAATCATTTGACTTCTTTCAGAAACACCAGCTAACATGCTCTAAACAATGGCTTGGAACTTGCTAAAAAAAACCTAATGCACCATCAAAAACATGATTCAGTAATATTTTGAATGACATCAATGAGAATACAGAATTCAGAATAAGCTAAACAAATTCAGAATAAGCTAAACAAATTCAGAATAAGCTAAGCAAATTCGGAATAAGCTAAGCAAATTTAGAATAAGCTAAGCAAATTTAGAATAAGCTAAGCAAATTTAGAATAAACTAAGCAAATTCAGAATAAGCTAAGCAAATTTAGAATAAGCTAAACAAATTTAGAATAAGCTAAGCAAATTCAGAATAAACTAAACCAATTCAGAATAAGCTGAACAAATTCAGAATAAGCTGAGCAAATTTAGAATAAGCTAAACAAATTTAGAATAAACTAAACAAATTCAGAATAAACTAAACAAATTTAGAATAAACTAAACAAATTTAGAATAACCTAAACAAATTCAGAATAAACTAAACAAATTCAGAATAAACTAAACCAATTTAGAATAAGCTGAACAAATTCAGAATAAGCTGAGCAAATTTAGAATAAGCTAAACAAATTTAGAATAAACTAAACAAATTCAGAATAAGCTAAAGAAGTTCAGAATAATCTAAACAAATTCAGAATAAGCTAAGCAAATTTAGAATAAGCTAAACAAATTCAGAATAAACTAAACAAATTCATAATAAGCTAAAAAAGTTCAGAATAATCTAAACAAATTCAGAATAAGCTAAGCAAATTTAGAATAAGCTAAACAAATTTAGAAAAAAATAAACAAATTCAGAGTAAGCTGAGCAAATTCAGAATAAGCTAAACAAATTCAGAATAAGCTAAACAAATTAAGAATAAACTAAACAAATTCAGAATAAGCTGAGCTAATTTAGAATAAGCTGAGCAAATGTAGAATAAACTAAGCAAATTCAGAATAAGCTAAACAAATTCGGAATAAGCTAAACAAATTTAGAATAAGCTAAACAAATTTAGAATAAGCTTAGCAAATTCAGAATAAGCTAAACAAATTTAGAATAAGCTAAGCAAATTCAGAATATACTAAACAAATTCAGAATAAGCTGAGCAAATTCAGAATAAGCTGAGAAAATTTAGAATAAACTAAGCAAATTCAGAATAAGCTAAACAAATTTAGAATAAGCTAAGCAAATTTAAAATAAGCTAAGCAAATTTAGAATAAGCTAAGCCAATTTAGAATAAGCTAAGCAAATTCAGAATAAGCTGAGCAAATTCAGAATAAGCTGAGAAAATTTAGAATAAACTAAGCAAATTCAGAATAAGCTAAACAAATTTAGAATAAGCTAAGCCAATTTAGAATAAGCTAAGCCAATTTAAAATAAGCTAAGCAAATTTAGAATAAGCTAAGCAAATTTAGAATAAGCTAAAAAAATTTAGAATAAGCTAAGCAAATTTAGAATAACCTAAAAAAATTTAGAATAAGCTAAGCAAATTCAGAATAAGCTAAACAAATTAAGAATAAGCTAAAAAAATTCAGAATAAGCTAAGCAAATTCAGAATAAGCGAAACAAATTAAGAATAAACTAAACAAATTCAGAATAAGCTAAACAAATTTAGAATAAACTAAACAAATTCAGAATAAGCTGAGCAAATTTAGAATAAGCTAAACAAATTCAGAATAAGCTAAACAAATTAAGAATTAAGCTAAACAAATTCAGAATAAGCTTAACAAATTCAGAATAAGCTAAACAAATTTAGAATAAGCTAAGCAAATTTAGAATAAGCTAAGCAAATTTAGAATAAGCTAAGCCAATTTAGAATAAGCTAAGTAAATTCAGAATAAGCTGAGCAAATTCAGAATAAGCTGAGAAAATTTAGAATAAGCTAAGCAAATTCAGAATAAGCGAAACAAATTAACAATAAACTAAACAAATTCAGAATAAGCTGAACAAATTTAGAATAAGCTAAACAAATTCAGAATAAGCTAAACAAATTAAGAATTAAGCTAAACAAATTCAGAATAAGCTTAACAAATTCAGAATAAGCTAAGCAAATTCAGAATAAGCTGAGCAAATTAAGAATAAGCTGAGCAAATTAAGAATAAGCTAAACAAATTCAGAATAAACTAAACAAATTCAGAATGAACTAAATAAATTCAGAATAAGCTAAAGAAGTTCAGAATAAGCTAAACAAATTCAGAATAAGCTAAACAAATTCAGAATAAACTAAACAAAGTCAGAATAAGTTAAGCAAATTCAGAATAAGCTTAGCAAATTCAGAATAAGCTTAACAAATTCAGAATAAGCTAAACAAATTTAGAATAAGCTAAACAAATTTAGAATAAGCTAAGCAAATTCAGAATAAGCTAAGCAAATTCAGAATAAGCGAAACAAATTAAGAATAAACTAAACAAATTCAGAATAAGCTAAACAAATTTAGAATAAACTAAACAAATTCAGAATAAACTAACCAAATTAAGAATAAGCTAAACAAATTCAGAATAAACTAAACCAATTTAGAATAAGCTGAACAAATTCAGAATAAGCTGAGCAAATTTAGAATAAGCTAAACAAATTCAGAATAAGCTAAACAAATTAAGAATAAGCTGAGCAAATTTAGAATAACCTAAACAAATTCAGAACAAACTAAACAAATTCAGAATAAACTAAACAAATTCGGAATAAGCTAAACAAATTGAGAATAAGCTAAGCAAATTCAGAATAAACTAAACAAATTCAGAATAAACTAAACAAATTCAGAATAAGCTAAAGAAGTTCAGAATAAGCTAAACAAATTCAGAATAAGCTAAACAAATTCAGAATAAACTAAACAAATTCAGAATAAGCTAAACAAATTAAGAATAAACTAAACAAATTCAGAATAAGCTGAGCAAATTTAGAATAAGCTAAACAAATTCAGAATAAGCTAAAATAATTTAGAATAAGCTAAAGAAGTTCAGAATAATCTAAACAAATTCAGAATAAGCTAAGCAAATTTAGAATAAGCTAAACAAATTCAGAATAAGCTAAACAAATTCAGAATAAACTAAACAAATTCAGAATAAGCTGAGCTAATTTAGAATAAGCTGAGCAAATGTAGAATAAACTAAGCAAATTCAGAATAAGCTAAACAAATTCGGAATAAGCTAAGCAAATTTAGAATAAGCTAAACAAATTTAGAATAAGCTAAACAAATTTAGAATAAGCTTAGCAAATTCAGAATAAGCTAAACAAATTTAGAATAAGCTAAGCAAATTCAGAATATACTAAAACAAATTCAGAATAAGCTGAGCAAATTCAGAATAAGCTGAGAAAATTTAGAATAAGCTAAGCAAATTCAGAATAAGCTAAAAAAATTTAGAATAAGCTAAACAAATTCAGAATAAGCTAAACAAATTAAGAATTAAGCTAAACAAATTCAGAATAAACTTAACAAATTCAGAATAAGCTAAACAAATTGAGAATAAGCTAAACAAATTCAGAATAGGCTAAACAAATTCAGAATAAGCTAAACAAAGTCAGAATAAGCTAAGCAAATTCAGAATATAAGCTTAACAAATTCAGAATAAACTAAACAAATTCAGAATAAGCTAAACAAATTCAGAATAAGCTAAACAAATTTAGAATAAGCTAAACAAATTTAGAATAAGCTAAACAAATTTAGAATAAGCTTAGCAAATTCAGAATAAGCTAAGCAAATTCAGAATAAGCTAAACAAATTAAGAATAAACTAAACAAATTCAAGAATTAGCTAAACAAATTTAGAATAAGCTGAACAAATTCAGAATAAGCTGAGCAAATTTAGAATAAGCTAAACAAATTCAGAATAAGCTAAACAAATTTAGAATAAACTAAACAAATTCAGAATAAGCTAAACAAATTCAGAATAAACTAAACAAATTCAGAATAAACTAAACAAATTCAGAATAAGCTAAGCAAATTTAGAATAAGCTAAACAAATTTAGAATAAACTAAACAAATTCAGAATAAGCTGAGCAAATTTAGAATAAGCTAAACAAATTCAGAATAAGCTAAACAAATTAAGAATTAAGCTAAACAAACTCAGAATAAGCTTAACAAATTCAGAATAAGCTAAACAAATTCAGAATCAGCTAGGCAAATTCAGAATAAGCTGAGCAAATTCAGAATAAGCTAAACAAATTCAGAATAAGCTAAACAAATTCAAAATGAGCTAAACAAATTCAGAATAAGCTAAACTAATTCAGAATAAACTAAACAAATTCAGAATAAACTAAACAAATTCAGAATAAGCTGAGCAAATTTAGAATAAACTAAGCAAATTCAGAATAAGCTAAACAAATTCGGAATAAGCTAAGCAAATTTAGAATAAGCTGAGCAAATTTAGAATAAGCTAAGCAAATTTAGAATAAACTGAGCAAATTCAGAATAAGCTAAGCTAATTTAGAATAAGCTGAGCAAATTTTGAATAAACTAAACCACTTTAGAATAAGCTCAACAAATTTAGAATAAGCTAAACAAATTCGGAATAAACTAAACAACTTCAGAATAAGCTAAACAAATTCAGAATAAGCTAAACAAATTCAGAATAAACTAAACAAACTCAGAATAAGGTAAGCAAATTCAGAATAAGCTAAACAAATTCAGAATAAGCTAATAAGCTAAACAAATTTAGAATAAACTAAACAAATTCAGAATAAACTAAACCAATTCGGAATAAGCTAAGCAAATTTAGAATAAGCTAAGCAAATTCAGAATAAGCTAAGCAAATTTAGAATAAGCTATGCAAATTTAGAATAAGCTAAGCAAATTTAGAATAAGCTAAGCAAATTTAGAATAAACATAGCAAATTCAGAATAAGCTAAGCAAATTTAGAATAAGCTAAACAAATTTAGAATAAGCTAAGCAAATTCAGAATAAGCTAAGCAAATTCAGAATAAACTAAGCAAATTCAGAATCAGCTAAACAAATTCAGATCAAGCTAAACAAATTCAGAATGAGCTAAGTTAATTTAGAATCAGCTAAACAAATTCAGAATAAGCAAAACAAGTTAGAATAAGCTAAACAAATTAAGAATAAGCTAAGCAAATTCAGAATAAGCTAAACAAATTCAGAATAAACTAAACAAATTCAGAATAAGCTAAACAAATTCAGAATAAGCTAAACAAAGTCAGAATAAGCTAAGCAAATTCAGAATATAAGCTTAACAAATTCAGAATAAACTAAACAAATTCAGAATAAGCTAAACAAATTCAGAATAAGCTAAACAAATTTAGAATAAGCTAAACAAATTTAGAATAAGCTAAACAAATTTAGAATAAGCTTAGCAAATTCAGAATAAGCTAAGCAAATTCAGAATAAGCTAAACAAATTAAGAATAAACTAAACAAATTCAAGAATTAGCTAAACAAATTTAGAATAAGCTGAACAAATTCAGAATAAGCTGAGCAAATTTAGAATAAGCTAAACAAATTCAGAATAAGCTAAACAAATTTAGAATAAACTAAACAAATTCAGAATAAGCTAAACAAATTCAGAATAAACTAAACAAATTCAGAATAAACTAAACAAATTCAGAATAAGCTAAGCAAATTTAGAATAAGCTAAACAAATTTAGAATAAACTAAACAAATTCAGAATAAGCTGAGCAAATTTAGAATAAGCTAAACAAATTCAGAATAAGCTAAACAAATTAAGAATTAAGCTAAACAAATTCAGAATAAGCTTAACAAATTCAGAATAAGCTAAACAAATTCAGAATCAGCTAGGCAAATTCAGAATAAGCTGAGCAAATTCAGAATAAGCTAAACAAATTCAGAATAAGCTAAACAAATTCAAAATGAGCTAAACAAATTCAGAATAAGCTAAACTAATTCAGAATAAACTAAACAAATTCAGAATAAACTAAACAAATTCAGAATAAGCTGAGCAAATTTAGAATAAACTAAGCAAATTCAGAATAAGCTAAACAAATTCGGAATAAGCTAAGCAAATTTAGAATAAGCTGAGCAAATTTAGAATAAGCTAAGCAAATTTAGAATAAACTGAGCAAATTCAGAATAAGCTAAGCTAATTTAGAATAAGCTGAGCAAATTTTGAATAAACTAAACCACTTTAGAATAAGCTCAACAAATTTAGAATAAGCTAAACAAATTCGGAATAAACTAAACAACTTCAGAATAAGCTAAACAAATTCAGAATAAGCTAAACAAATTCAGAATAAACTAAACAAACTCAGAATAAGGTAAGCAAATTCAGAATAAGCTAAACAAATTCAGAATAAGCTAATAAGCTAAACAAATTCAGAATAAACTAAACAAATTCAGAATAAGCTAAACAAATTAAGAATAAACTAAACAAATTCAGAATAAGCTGAGCAAATTTAGAATAAGCTAAACAAATTCAGAATAAGCTAAAATAATTTAGAATAAGCTAAAGAAGTTCAGAATAATCTAAACAAATTCAGAATAAGCTAAGCAAATTTAGAATAAGCTAAACAAATTCAGAATAAGCTAAACAAATTCAGAATAAACTAAACAAATTCAGAATAAGCTGAGCTAATTTAGAATAAGCTGAGCAAATGTAGAATAAACTAAGCAAATTCAGAATAAGCTAAACAAATTCGGAATAAGCTAAGCAAATTTAGAATAAGCTAAACAAATTTAGAATAAGCTAAACAAATTTAGAATAAGCTTAGCAAATTCAGAATAAGCTAAACAAATTTAGAATAAGCTAAGCAAATTCAGAATATACTAAAACAAATTCAGAATAAGCTGAGCAAATTCAGAATAAGCTGAGAAAATTTAGAATAAGCTAAGCAAATTCAGAATAAGCTAAAAAAATTTAGAATAAGCTAAACAAATTCAGAATAAGCTAAACAAATTAAGAATTAAGCTAAACAAATTCAGAATAAACTTAACAAATTCAGAATAAGCTAAACAAATTGAGAATAAGCTAAACAAATTCAGAATAGGCTAAACAAATTCAGAATAAGCTAAACAAAGTCAGAATAAGCTAAGCAAATTCAGAATATAAGCTTAACAAATTCAGAATAAACTAAACAAATTCAGAATAAGCTAAACAAATTCAGAATAAGCTAAACAAATTTAGAATAAGCTAAACAAATTTAGAATAAGCTAAACAAATTTAGAATAAGCTTAGCAAATTCAGAATAAGCTAAGCAAATTCAGAATAAGCTAAACAAATTAAGAATAAACTAAACAAATTCAAGAATTAGCTAAACAAATTTAGAATAAGCTGAACAAATTCAGAATAAGCTGAGCAAATTTAGAATAAGCTAAACAAATTCAGAATAAGCTAAACAAATTTAGAATAAACTAAACAAATTCAGAATAAGCTAAACAAATTCAGAATAAACTAAACAAATTCAGAATAAACTAAACAAATTCAGAATAAGCTAAGCAAATTTAGAATAAGCTAAACAAATTTAGAATAAACTAAACAAATTCAGAATAAGCTGAGCAAATTTAGAATAAGCTAAACAAATTCAGAATAAGCTAAACAAATTAAGAATTAAGCTAAACAAACTCAGAATAAGCTTAACAAATTCAGAATAAGCTAAACAAATTCAGAATCAGCTAGGCAAATTCAGAATAAGCTGAGCAAATTCAGAATAAGCTAAACAAATTCAGAATAAGCTAAACAAATTCAAAATGAGCTAAACAAATTCAGAATAAGCTAAACTAATTCAGAATAAACTAAACAAATTCAGAATAAACTAAACAAATTCAGAATAAGCTGAGCAAATTTAGAATAAACTAAGCAAATTCAGAATAAGCTAAACAAATTCGGAATAAGCTAAGCAAATTTAGAATAAGCTGAGCAAATTTAGAATAAGCTAAGCAAATTTAGAATAAACTGAGCAAATTCAGAATAAGCTAAGCTAATTTAGAATAAGCTGAGCAAATTTTGAATAAACTAAACCACTTTAGAATAAGCTCAACAAATTTAGAATAAGCTAAACAAATTCGGAATAAACTAAACAACTTCAGAATAAGCTAAACAAATTCAGAATAAGCTAAACAAATTCAGAATAAACTAAACAAACTCAGAATAAGGTAAGCAAATTCAGAATAAGCTAAACAAATTCAGAATAAGCTAATAAGCTAAACAAATTTAGAATAAACTAAACAAATTCAGAATAAACTAAACCAATTCGGAATAAGCTAAGCAAATTTAGAATAAGCTAAGCAAATTCAGAATAAGCTAAGCAAATTTAGAATAAGCTATGCAAATTTAGAATAAGCTAAGCAAATTTAGAATAAGCTAAGCAAATTTAGAATAAACATAGCAAATTCAGAATAAGCTAAGCAAATTTAGAATAAGCTAAACAAATTTAGAATAAGCTAAGCAAATTCAGAATAAGCTAAGCAAATTCAGAATAAACTAAGCAAATTCAGAATCAGCTAAACAAATTCAGATCAAGCTAAACAAATTCAGAATGAGCTAAGTTAATTTAGAATCAGCTAAACAAATTCAGAATAAGCAAAACAAGTTAGAATAAGCTAAACAAATTAAGAATAAGCTAAGCAAATTCAGAATAAGCTAAACAAATTCAGAATAAACTAAACAAATTCAGAATAAGCTAAACAAATTCAGAATAAGCTAAACAAAGTCAGAATAAGCTAAGCAAATTCAGAATATAAGCTTAACAAATTCAGAATAAACTAAACAAATTCAGAATAAGCTAAACAAATTCAGAATAAGCTAAACAAATTTAGAATAAGCTAAACAAATTTAGAATAAGCTAAACAAATTTAGAATAAGCTTAGCAAATTCAGAATAAGCTAAGCAAATTCAGAATAAGCTAAACAAATTAAGAATAAACTAAACAAATTCAAGAATTAGCTAAACAAATTTAGAATAAGCTGAACAAATTCAGAATAAGCTGAGCAAATTTAGAATAAGCTAAACAAATTCAGAATAAGCTAAACAAATTTAGAATAAACTAAACAAATTCAGAATAAGCTAAACAAATTCAGAATAAACTAAACAAATTCAGAATAAACTAAACAAATTCAGAATAAGCTAAGCAAATTTAGAATAAGCTAAACAAATTTAGAATAAACTAAACAAATTCAGAATAAGCTGAGCAAATTTAGAATAAGCTAAACAAATTCAGAATAAGCTAAACAAATTAAGAATTAAGCTAAACAAATTCAGAATAAGCTTAACAAATTCAGAATAAGCTAAACAAATTCAGAATCAGCTAGGCAAATTCAGAATAAGCTGAGCAAATTCAGAATAAGCTAAACAAATTCAGAATAAGCTAAACAAATTCAAAATGAGCTAAACAAATTCAGAATAAGCTAAACTAATTCAGAATAAACTAAACAAATTCAGAATAAACTAAACAAATTCAGAATAAGCTGAGCAAATTTAGAATAAACTAAGCAAATTCAGAATAAGCTAAACAAATTCGGAATAAGCTAAGCAAATTTAGAATAAGCTGAGCAAATTTAGAATAAGCTAAGCAAATTTAGAATAAACTGAGCAAATTCAGAATAAGCTAAGCTAATTTAGAATAAGCTGAGCAAATTTTGAATAAACTAAACCACTTTAGAATAAGCTCAACAAATTTAGAATAAGCTAAACAAATTCGGAATAAACTAAACAACTTCAGAATAAGCTAAACAAATTCAGAATAAGCTAAACAAATTCAGAATAAACTAAACAAACTCAGAATAAGGTAAGCAAATTCAGAATAAGCTAAACAAATTCAGAATAAGCTAATAAGCTAAACAAATTTAGAATAAACTAAACAAATTCAGAATAAACTAAACCAATTCGGAATAAGCTAAGCAAATTTAGAATAAGCTAAGCAAATTCAGAATAAGCTAAGCAAATTTAGAATAAGCTATGCAAATTTAGAATAAGCTAAGCAAATTTAGAATAAGCTAAGCAAATTTAGAATAAACATAGCAAATTCAGAATAAGCTAAGCAAATTTAGAATAAGCTAAACAAATTTAGAATAAGCTAAGCAAATTCAGAATAAGCTAAGCAAATTCAGAATAAACTAAGCAAATTCAGAATCAGCTAAACAAATTCAGATCAAGCTAAACAAATTCAGAATGAGCTAAGTTAATTTAGAATCAGCTAAACAAATTCAGAATAAGCAAAACAAGTTAGAATAAGCTAAACAAATTAAGAATAAGCTAAGCAAATTCAGAATAAGCTAAACAAATTCAGAATAAACTAAACAAATTCAGAATAAGCTAAACAAATTCAGAATAAGCTAAACAAATTTAGAATAAGCTAAGCAAATTCAGAATAAGTTAAGAAAATTCAGAATAAGCTAAGCAAATTCAGAATAAGCTAAACAAATTCAGCATAAACTAAACAAATTCAGAATAAGCTGAGCAAATTTAGAATAAGCTGAGCAAATTTAGAATAAGCTAAACAAGTTCAGAATAAGCTAAACAAATTCAGAATAAACTAAACCAATTCAGAATAAGCTGAACAAATTCAGAATAAGCTGAGCAAATTTAGAATAAGCTAAACCAATTTTGAATAAACTAAACAAATTCAGAATAAACTAAACCAATTTAGAATAAGCTGAACAAATTCAGAATAAACTAAACCAATTTAGAATAAGCTGAACAAATTCAGAATCAGCTAGGCAAATTTAGAATAAGCTGAACAAATTCAGAATAAGTTAAGCAAATTCAGAATAAGCTAAGCAAATTCAGAATAAATTAAACAAATTCAGAATAAACTAAACAAATTCAGAATAAGCTAAGCAAATTCAGAATAAGCTAAACAAATTCAGAATAAACTAAACAAATTCAGAATAAGCTGAGCAAATTTAGAATAAACTAAGCAAATTCAGAATAAGCTAAACAAATTCGGAATAAGCTAAGCAAATTTAGAATAAGCTGAGCAAATTTAGAATAAACTAAGCAAATTTAGAATAAGCTAAACAAATTCAGAATAAGCTAAGCAAATTTAGAATAAGCTATGCAAATTTAGAATAAGCTAAGCCAATTTAGAATAAGCTAAGCCAATTTAGAATAAGCTAAGCAAATTTAGAATAAGCTAAGCAAATTCAGAATAAGCTAAGCAAATTCAGAATAAGCTAAGCAAATTCAGAATAAACTAAGCAAATTCAGAATCAGCTAAACAAATTCAGAATAAACTAAACAAATTCAGATCAAGCTAAACAAATTCAGAATGAGCTAAGTTAATTTAGAATCAGCTAAAAAAATTCAGAATAAGCAAAACAAGTTAAGAATAAGCTAAACAAATTCAGAATAAGCTAAGCATATTCAGAATAAGTTAAACAAATTCAGAAAAAGCTAAACAAATTCGGAATAAGCTAAGCCAATTCAGAATAAACTAAACACATTCAGAATAAGCTTAACAAATTCAGAATAAGCTAAGTTAATTTAGAATAAGCTAAACAAATTCAGAATAAGCTAAACAAGTTAAGAAACAGCTAAACAAATTCAGAATAAGCTAAACAAATTCAGAATAAACTAAACAAATTCAGAATAAGTTAAGCTAATTCAGAATAAGCTAAACAAATCTAGAATAAGCTAACCAAATTCAGAATAAGCTAAACAAATTCAGAATAAACTAAACAAATTCAGAATAAGCTGAGCAAATTCGGAATAAGCTAAAGAAGTTCAGAATACGCTAAAGAAGTTCAGAATAAGCTAAACAAATTCAGAATAAGCTAAACAAATTCAAAATGAGCTAAACAAATTCAGAATAAGCTAAACAAGTTCAGAATAAGCTAAACAAATTCAGAATAAACTAAACCAATTCAGAATAAGCTGAACAAATTCAGAATAAGCTGAGCAAATTTAGAATAAGCTAAACAAATTTAGAATAAACTAAACAAATTCAGAATAAACTAAACAAATTTAGAATAAGCTAAACAAATTTAGACTAAACTAAACAAATTCAGAATAAACTAAACCAATTTAGAATAAGCTGAACAAATTCAGAATAAACTAAACCAATTTAGAATAAGCTGAACAAATTCAGAATCAGCTAGGCAAATTTAGAATAAGCTGAACAAATTCAGAATAAGTTAAGCAAATTCAGAATAAGCTAAGCAAATTCAGAATAAATTAAACAAATTCAGAATAAACTAAACAAATTCAGAATAAGCTAAGCAAATTCAGAATAAGCTAAACAAATTCAGAATAAACTAAACAAATTCAGAATAAGCTGAGCAAATTTAGAATAAACTAAGCAAATTCAGAATAAGCTAAACAAATTCGGAATAAGCTAAGCAAATTTAGAATAAGCTGAGCAAATTTAGAATAAACTAAGCAAATTTAGAATAAGCTAAACAAATTCAGAATAAGCTAAGCAAATTTAGAATAAGCTATGCAAATTTAGAATAAGCTAAGCCAATTTAGAATAAGCTAAGCCAATTTAGAATAAGCTAAGCAAATTTAGAATAAGCTAAGCAAATTCAGAATAAGCTAAGCAAATTCAGAATAAGCTAAGCAAATTCAGAATAAACTAAGCAAATTCAGAATCAGCTAAACAAATTCAGAATAAACTAAACAAATTCAGATCAAGCTAAACAAATTCAGAATGAGTTAAGTTAATTTAGAATCAGCTAAAAAAATTCAGAATAAGCAAAACAAGTTAAGAATAAGCTAAACAAATTCAGAATAAGCTAAGCATATTCAGAATAAGTTAAACAAATTCAGAAAAAGCTAAACAAATTCGGAATAAGCTAAGCCAATTCAGAATAAACTAAACACATTCAGAATAAGCTTAACAAATTCAGAATAAGCTAAGTTAATTTAGAATAAGCTAAACAAATTCAGAATAAGCTAAACAAGTTAAGAAACAGCTAAACAAATTCAGAATAAGCTAAACAAATTCAGAATAAACTAAACAAGTTCAGAACAAGTTAAGCTAATTCAGAATAAGCTAAACAAATCTAGAATAAGCTAAACAAATTCAGAATAAGCTAAACAAATTCAGAATAAACTAAACAAATTCAGAATAAGCTGAGCAAATTCGGAATAAGCTAAAGAAGTTCAGAATACGCTAAAGAAGTTCAGAATAAGCTAAACAAATTCAGAATAAGCTAAACAAATTCAAAATGAGCTAAACAAATTCAGAATAAGCTAAACAAGTTCAGAATAAGCTAAACAAATTCAGAATAAACTAAACCAATTCAGAATAAGCTGAACAAATTCAGAATAAGCTGAGCAAATTTAGAATAAGCTAAACAAATTTAGAATAAACTAAACAAATTCAGAATAAACTAAACAAATTCGGAATAAGCTAAGCAAATTTAGAATAAGCTAAACAAATTTAGAATAAACTAAGCAAATTTAGAATAAGCTAAGCAAATTTAGAATAAGCTGAACAAATTCAGAATAAGCTGAGCAAATTTAGAATAAGCTAAACAAATTCAGAATAAGCTAAACAAATTTAGAATAAACTAAACAAATTCAGAATAATCTAAACAAATTTAGAATGAACTAAACAAATTCAGAATAAGCTAAACAAATTTAGAATGAACTAAACAAATTCAGAATAAGCTAAACAAATTTAGAATAAACTAAATAAATTCAGAATAATCTAAAGAAATTTAGAATAAACTAAACAAATTAAGACTGGTGATACCAGATCAGGCTGCCCTGTGGCTCCCTGAGACGAAATACACCTACATTGACGTTTTTTTTTTTTTTTTTTTTTTTTTTTAAACTTAATTATGTTCTACAAAACCAAAAACAAAAACAACAGCCCCTCTCCCTTTCTCCCTCCCCTTTTTTATTTTATTTTTAGAACTTGAAGCATAAATCTTTTACCATAATGACCAGATTCGGCATTAAATAACCCAAAAAGGGTTGATATGCCGTTAAACAAAACTACCAAACTACCACAAATTAAGAATAAGCTAAACAAATTCAGAATAAGCTGAGCAAATTTAGAATAAGCTAAACAAATTCAGAATAAGCTAAGCAAATTTAGAATAAACTGAGCAAATTCAGAATAAGCTAAGCTAATTTAGAATAAGCTGAGCAAATTTTGAATAAACTAAACCACTTTAGAATAAGCTAAACAAATTTAGAATAAGCTAAACAAATTCGGAATAAGCTAAAGAAGTTCAGAATTAGCTAAACAAATTCAGAATAAGCTAAACAAATTCAAAATGAGCTAAACAAATTCAGAATAAGCTAAACAAGTTCAGAATAAGCTAAATAAATTCAGAATAAACTAAACAACTTCAGAATAAGCTAAACAAATTCAGAATAAGCTAAACAAATTCAGAATAAACTAAACAAACCCAGAATAAGGTAAGCAAATTCAGAATAAGCTAAACAAATTTAGAATAAACTAAACAAATTCAGAATAAACTAAACAAATTCGGAATAAGCTAAGCAAATTTAGAATAAGCTAAACAAATTTAGAAAAAACTAAGCAAATTTAGAATAAGCTAAGCAAATTTAGAATAAGCTGAGCAAATTCAGAATAAGCTAAACAAATTCGGAATAAGCTGAGCAAATTTAGAATAAGCTGAGCAAATTTAGAATAAGCTAAACAAATTTAGAATAAACTAAACAAATTCAGAATAAACTAAACAAATTCGGAATAAGCTAAGCAAATTTAGAATAAGCTAAACAAATTTAGAATAAACTAAGCAAATTTAGAATAAGCTAAGCAAATTTAGAATAAGCTGAACAAATTCAGAATAAGCTGAGCAAATTTAGAATAAGCTAAACAAATTCAGAATAAGCTAAACAAATTTAGAATAAACTAAACAAATTCAGAATAATCTAAACAAATTTAGAATAAACTAAACAAATTCAGAATAAGCTAAACAAATTTAGAATAAACTAAACAAATTCAGAATAAGCTAAACAAATTTAGAATAAACTAAATAAATTCAGAATAATCTAAAGAAATTTAGAATAAACTAAACAAATTAAGACTGGTGATACCAGATCAGGCTGCCCTGTGGCTCCCTGAGACGAAATTCACCTACATTGACGTTTTTTTTTTTTTTTTTTTTTTTTTTTTTAAACTTAATTATGTTCTACAAAACCAAAAACAAAAACAACAGCCCCTCTCCCTTTCTCCCTTCCCTTTTTTATTTTATTTTTAGAACTTGAAGCATAAATCTTTTACTATAATTGCCAGATTCGGCATTAAATAACCCAAAAAGGGTTGATATGCGGTAAAACAAAACTACCAAACTACCACAAATTAAGAATAAGCTAAACAAATTCAGAATAAGCTGAGCAAATTTAGAATAAGCTAAACAAATTCAGAATAAGCTAAGCAAATTTAGAATAAACTGAGCAAATTCAGAATAAGCTAAGCAAATTTTGAATAAACTAAACCACTTTAGAATAAGCTAAACAAATTTAGAATAAGCTAAACAAATTCAGAATAAGCTAAAGAAGTTCAGAATTAGCTAAACAAATTCAGAATAAGCTAAACAAATTCAAAATGAGCTAAACAAATTCAGAATAAGCTAAACAAGTTCAGAATAAGCTAAATAAATTCAGAATAAACTAAACAAACCCAGAATAAGGTAAGCAAATTAAGAATAAGCTAATAAGCTAAACAAATTCAGAATAAACTAAACAAATTCGGAATAAGCTAAGCAAATTTAGAATAAGCTAAACAAATTTAGAAAAAACTAAGCAAATTTAGAATAAGCTAAGCAAATTTAGAATAAGCTGAGCAAATTCAGAATAAGCTAAACAAATTCGGAATAAGCTAAGCAAATTTAGAATAAGCTAAACAAATTCAGAATAAGCTAAGCAAATTTAGAATAAGCTATGCAAATTTAGAATAAGCTAAGCAAATTTAGAATAAACTAAGCAAATTCAGAATAAACTAAGCAAATTCAGAATAAGCTAAACAAATTAAGAAGAAACTAAACAAATTCAGAATAAGCTAAACAAATTCAGAATAAGCTAAACAAATTTAGAATAAGCTAAACAAATTTAGAATAAGCTAAGCAAATTCAGAATAAGTTAAGCAAATTCAGAATAAGCTAAACAAATTCAGAATAAGCTAAACAAATTCAGAATAAGCTAAGCAAATTCAGAATAAGCTAAACAAATTCAGAATAAGCTGAGCAAATTTAGAATAAGCTAAACAAGTTCAGAATAAGCTAAACAAATTCAGAATAAACTAAACCAATTCAGAATAAGCTGAACAAATTCAGAATAAGCTGAGCAAATTTAGAATAAGCTAAACAAATTTAGAATAAACTAAACAAATTCAGAATAAACTAAACAAATTCAGAATAAACTAAACAAATTTAGAATAAGCTAAACAAATTTAGAATAAACTAAACAAATTCAGAATAATCTAAACAAATTTAGAATAAACTAAACAAATTAAGAATAAGCTAAACAAATTCAGAATCAACTAAACCAATTTAGAATAAGCTGAACAAATTCAGAATAAGCTGAGCAAATTTAGAATAAGCTAAACAAATTCAGAATAAGCTAAACAAATTCAGAATAAGCTGAGCAAATTTAGAATAAGCTAAACAAATTCAGAACAAACTAAACAAATTCAGAATAAACTAAACAAATTCGGAATAAGCTAAGCAAATTCAGAATAAACTAAACAAATTCAGAATAAACTAAACAAATTCAGAATAAGCTAAAGAAGTTCAGAATAAGCTAAACAAATTCAGAATAAGCTAAACAAATTCAGAATAAACTAAACAAATTCAGAATAAGCTAAACAAATTAAGAATAAACTAAACAAATTCAGAATAAGCTGAGCAAATTTAGAATAAGCTAAACAAATTCAGAATAAGCTAAAATAATTTAGAATAAGCTAAAGAAGTTCAGAATAATCTAAACAAATTCAGAATAAGCTAAGCAAATTTAGAATAAGCTAAACAAATTCAGAATAAGCTAAACAAATTAAGAATAAACTAAACAAATTCAGAATAAGCTGAGCTAATTTAGAATAAGCTGAGCAAATGTAGAATAAACTAAGCCAATTCAGAATAAGCTAAACAAATTCGGAATAAGCTAAGCAAATTTAGAATAAGCTAAACAAATTTAGAATAAGCTTAGCAAATTCAGAATAAGCTAAGCAAATTCAGAATAAGCTAAGCAAATTTAGAATAAGCTAAGCAAATTTAGAATAAGCTGAACAAATTCAGAATAAGCTGAGCAAATTTAGAATAAGCTAAACAAATTCAGAATAAGCTAAACAAATTCAGAATAAGCTGAGCAAATTTAGAATAAGCTAAACAAATTCAGAACAAACTAAACAAATTCAGAATAAACTAAACAAATTCGGAATAAGCTAAGCAAATTCAGAATAAACTAAACAAATTCAGAATAAACTAAACAAATTCAGAATAAGCTAAAGAAGTTCAGAATAAGCTAAACAAATTCAGAATAAGCTAAACAAATTCAGAATAAACTAAACAAATTCAGAATAAGCTAAACAAATTAAGAATAAACTAAACAAATTCAGAATAAGCTGAGCAAATTTAGAATAAGCTAAACAAATTCAGAATAAGCTAAAATAATTTAGAATAAGCTAAAGAAGTTCAGAATAATCTAAACAAATTCAGAATAAGCTAAGCAAATTTAGAATAAGCTAAACAAATTCAGAATAAGCTAAACAAATTAAGAATAAACTAAACAAATTCAGAATAAGCTGAGCTAATTTAGAATAAGCTGAGCAAATGTAGAATAAACTAAGCAAATTCAGAATAAGCTAAACAAATTCGGAATAAGCTAAACAAATTTAGAATAAGCTTAGCAAATTCAGAATAAGCTAAACAAATTTAGAATAAGCTAAGCAAATTCAGAATATACTAAAACAAATTCAGAATAAGCTGAGCAAATTCAGAATAAGCTGAGAAAATTTAGAATAAACTAAGCAAATTCAGAATAAGCTAAGCAAATTTAGAATAAGCTAAGCAAATTTAGAATAAGCTAAGCCAATTTAGAATAAGCTAAGCCAATTTAGAATAAGCTAAGCAAATTCAGAATAAGCTAAGCAAATTTAGAATAAGCTAAACAAATTTAGAATAAGCTAAACAAATTTAGAATAAGCTAAACAAATTTAGAATAAGCTAAGCAAATTCAGAATAAGCTAAACAAATTAAGAATAAGCTAAAAAAATTCAGAATAAGCTAAGCAAATTCAGAATAAGCGAAACAAATTAAGAATAAACTAAACAAATTCAGAATAAGCTAAACAAATTCAGAATAAGCTAAACAAATTAAGAATTAAGCTAAACAAATTCAGAATAAACTTAACAAATTCAGAATAAGCTAAACAAATTGAGAATAAGCTAAACAAATTCAGAATAGGCTAAACAAATTCAGAATAAGCTAAACAAAGTCAGAATAAGCTAAACAAATTCAGAATAAACTAAACAATTTAGAATAAATTTAGAATAAACTAAACAAATTCAGAATAAGCTGAGCAAATTTAGAATAAGCTAAACAGATTCAGACTAAGCTAAACAAATTAAGAATTAAGCTAAGCAAATTCAGAATAAGCTAAACAAATTCAGAATAAACTAAACAAATTCAGAATAAGCTAAGCAAATTTAGAATAAGCTAAACAAATTTAGAATAAGCTGAGCAAATTTAGAATAAACTAAGCAAATTTAGAATAAGCTAAGCAAATTCAGAATAAGCTGAGCAAATTTAGAATAAGCTAAACAAATTTAGAATAAGCTAAGCAAATTCAGAATAAACTAAGCAAATTTAGAATAAGCTAAGCAAATTTAGAATAAGCTAAACAAATTTAGAATAAGCTAAGCAAATTCAGAATAAGCTAAACAAATTTAGAATAAGCTAAACAAATTTAGAATAAGCTAAGCAAATTTAGAATAAGCTAAACAAATTTAGAATAAGCTAAGCAAATTTAGAATAAGCTAAGCAAATTCAGAATAAGCTAAGCAAATTTAGAATAAGCTAAACAAATTTAGAATAAGCTAAACAAATTTAGAATAAGCTAAACAAATTTAGAATAAGCTAAGCAAATTCAGAATAAGCTAAACAAATTAAGAATAAGCTTAAAAAATTCAGAATAAGCTAAGCAAATTCAGAATAAGCGAAACAAATTAAGAATAAACTAAACAAATTCAGAATAAGCTAAACAAATTCAGAATAAGCTAAACAAATTAAGAATTAAGCTAAACAAATTCAGAATAAACTTAACAAATTCAGAATAAGCTAAACAAATTGAGAATAAGCTAAACAAATTCAGAATAGGCTAAACAAATTCAGAATAAGCTAAACAAAGTCAGAATAAGCTAAGCAAATTCAGAATATAAGCTTAACAAATTCAGAATAAACTAAACAAATTCAGAATAAGCTAAACAAATTCAGAATAAGCTAAACAAATTTAGAATAAGCTAAACAAATTTAGAATAAGCTAAACAAATTTAGAATAAGCTAAACAAATTTAGAATAAGCTTAGCAAATTCAGAATAAGCTAAGCAAATTCAGAATAAGCGAAACAAATTAAGAATGAACTAAACAAATTCAAGAATTAGCTAAACAAATTTAGAATAAGCTGAACAAATTCAGAATAAGCTGAGCAAATTTAGAATAAGCTAAACAAATTCAGAATAAGCTAAACAAATTTAGAATAAACTAAACAAATTCAGAATAAGCTAAACAAATTCAGAATAAACTAAACAAATTCAGAATAAACTAAACAAATTCAGAATAAACTAAGCAAATTTAGAATAAGCTAAACAAATTTAGAATAAACTAAACAAATTCAGAATAAGCTGAGCAAATTTAGAATAAGCTAAACAAATTCAGAATAAGCTAAACAAATTAAGAATTAAGCTAAACAAATTCAGAATAAGCTTAACAAATTCAGAATAAGCTAAACAAATTCGGAATAAGCTAAGCAAATTCAGAATAAGCTATACAAATTCAGAATAAGCTGAGCAAATTCAGAATAAGCTAAACAAATTCAGAATAAACTAAACAAATTCAGAATAAGCTGAGCAAATTTAGAATAAGCTAAACAAATTCAGAAGAAACTAAACAAATTCGGAATAAGCTAAGCAAATTCAGAATAAACTAAACAAATTCGGAATAAGCTAAGCAAATTCAGAATAAACTAAACAAATTCAGAATAAACTAAACAAATTCAGAATAAGCTAAAGAAGTTCAGAATAAGCTAAACAAATTCAGAATAAGCTAAGCAAATTCAGAATAAGCTTAACAAATTCAGAATTAACTAAACCAATTTAGAATAAGCTGAACAAATTCAGAATAAGCTAAACAAATTTAGAATAAACTAAACAAATTCAGAATAAGCTAAAATAATTTAGAATAAACTAAACAAATTCAGAATAAGCTAAGCAAATTTAGAATAAGCTAAACAAATTCAGAATAAACTAAACAAATTCAGAATAAGCTAAACAAATTTAGAATAAACTAAGCAAATTTAGAATAAGCTAAACAAATTTAGAATAAACTGAGCAAATTCAGAATAAGCCAAACAAATTCAGAATAAGCTAAACAAATTCGGAATAAGCTAAGCAAATTCGTAATAAGCTAAGCAAATTCAGAATAAGCTGAGCAAATTCAGAATAAGCTAAGCAAATTCAGAATAAGCTAAACAAATTTAGAATCAGCTGAGCAAATTCAGAAATAGCTAAACAAATTTAGAATAAACTAAACAAATTAAGAATAAGCTAAACAAATTCAGAACAAGCTAAACAAATTCAGAATAAGCTAAACAAATTTAGAATAAGCTAAACAAATTTAGAATAAACTAAACAAATTCAGAATAAACTAAACAAATTCAGAATAAGCTAAGCAAATTTAGAATAAGCTAAACAAATTTAGAATAAGCTAAGCAAATTCAGAATAAGCTAAGCAATTTTAGAATAAGCTAAACAAATTTAGAATAAGCTAAACAAATTCAGAATAAGCTAAACAAATTCAGAATAAGCTAAGCAAATTCAGAATAAGCGAAACAAATTAAGAATAAACTAAACAAATTCAGAATAAGCTAAACAAATTTAGAATAAACTAAACAAATTCAGAATAAGCTAAACAAATTCAGAATAAACTAAACAAATTCAGAATAAGCTAAACAAATTCAGAATAAACTAAACAATTTAGAATAAGCTAAACAAATTTAGAATAAACTAAACAAATTCAGAATAAGCTGAGCAAATTCAGAATAAGCTAAACAAATTCAGAATAAACTAAACAAATTCAGAATAAGCTGAGCAAATTTAGAATAAGCTAAACAAATTCAGAAGAAACTAAACAAATTCGGAATAAGCTAAGCAAATTCAGAATAAACTAAACAAATTCGGAATAAGCTAAGCAAATTCAGAATAAACTAAACAAATTCAGAATAAACTAAACAAATTCAGAATAAGCTAAGCAAATTCAGAATAAGCTTAACAAATTCAGAATTAACTAAACCAATTTAGAATAAGCTGAACAAATTCAGAATAAGCTGAGCAAATTTAGAATAAGCTAAACAAATTCAGAATAAGCTAAAATAATTTAGAATAAACTAAACAAATTCAGAATAAGCTAAGCAAATTTAGAATAAGCTAAACAAATTCAGAATAAACTAAACAAATTCAGAATAAGCTAAACAAATTTAGAATAAACTAAGCAAATTTAGAATAAGCTAAACAAATTTAGAATAAACTGAGCAAATTCAGAATAAGCCAAACAAATTCAGAATAAGCTAAACAAATTCGGAATAAGCTAAGCAAATTCGTAATAAGCTAAGCAAATTCAGAATAAGCTGAGCAAATTCAGAATAAGCTAAGCAAATTCAGAATAAGCTAAACAAATTTAGAATCAGCTGAGCAAATTCAGAATTAGCTAAACAAATTTAGAATAAACTAAACAAATTAAGAATAAGCTAAACAAATTCAGAACAAGCTAAACAAATTCAGAATAAGCTAAACAAATTTAGAATAAGCTAAACAAATTTAGAATAAACTAAACAAATTCAGAATAAACTAAGCAAATTTAGAATAAGCTAAACAAATTTAGAATAAGCTAAGCAAATTCAGAATAAGCTAAGCAAATTTAGAATAAGCTAAACAAATTTAGAATAAGCTAAACAAATTCAGAATAAGCTAAACAAATTCAGAATAAGCTAAGCAAATTCAGAATAAGCGAAACAAATTAAGAATAAACTAAACAAATTCAGAATAAGCTAAACAAATTTAGAATAAACTAAACAAATTCAGAATAAGCTAAACAAATTCAGAATAAACTAAACAAATTCAGAATAAGCTAAACAAATTCAGAATAAACTAAACAATTTTGAATAAGCTAAACAAATTTAGAATAAACTAAACAAATTCAGAATAAGCTGAGCAAATTTAGAATAAGCTAAACAAATTCAGACTAAGCTAAACAAATTAAGAATTAAGCTAAGCAAATTCAGAATAAGCTAAACAAATTCAGAATAAACTAAACAAATTCAGAATAAGCTAAGCAAATTTAGAATAAGCTAAACAAATTTAGAATAAGCTAAACAAATTTAGAATAAGCTAAACAAATTTAGAATAAGCTGAGCAAATTTAGAATAAACTAAGCAAATTTAAAATAAGCTAAGCAAATTCAGAATAAGCTGAGCAAATTTAGAAAAAGCTAAACAAATTTAGAATAAGCTAAGCAAATTCAGAATAAACTAAGCAAATTTAGAATAAGCTAAGCAAATTTAGAATAAGCTAAGCAAATTCAGAATAAGATGAGCAAATTAAGAATAAACTAAGCAAATTCAGAATAAACTAAACAAATTCGGAATAAGCTAAGCAAATTTAGAATAAGCTAAACAAATTTAGAATAAACTAAACAAATTAAGAATAAGCTGAGCAAATTTAGAATAAGCTAAACAAATTCAGAATAAGCTAAACAAATTAAGAATTAAGCTAAACAAATTCAGAATAAGCTTAACAAATTCAGAATAAGCTAAACAAATTCGGAATAAGCTAAGCAAATTCAGAATAAGCTATACAAATTCAGAATAAGCTGAGCAAATTCAGAATAAGCTAAACAAATTCAGAATAAACTAAACAAATTCAGAATAAGCTGAGCAAATTTAGAATAAGCTAAACAAATTCAGAATAAGCTAAACAAATTCAGAATAAGCTAAGCAAATTCAGAAGAAGCTTAACAAATTCAGAATAAACTAAACCAATTTAGAATAAGCTGAACAAATTCAGAATAAGCTGAGCAAATTTAGAATAAGCTAAACAAATTCAGAATAAGCTAAAATAATTCAGAATAAACTAAACAAATTCAGAATAATCTAAACAAATTCAGAATAAGCTAAGCAAATTTAGAATAAGCTAAACAAATTCAGAATAAACTAAACAAATGCAGAATAAGCTAAACAAATTTAGAATAAACTAAGCTAATTCAGAATAAGCTAAACAAATTTAGAATAAACTGAGCAAATTCAGAATAAGCCAAACAAATTCAGAATAAGCTAAACAAATTCGGAATAAGCTAAGCAAATTCGTAATAAGCTAAGCAAATTCAGAATAAGCTGAGCAAATTCAGAATAAGCTAAGCAAATTCACAATAAGCTAAACAAATTTAGAATCAGCTGAGCAAATTCAGAATTAGCTAAACAAATTTAGAATAAACTAAACAAATTAAGAATAAGCTAAACAAATTCAGAACAAGCTAAACAAATTCAGAACAAGCTAAACAAATTTAGAATAAACTAAACAAATTCAGAATAAACTAAACAAATTCAGAATAAGCTAAGCAAATTTAGAATAAGCTAAACAAATTTAGAATAAGCTAAGCAAATTCAGAATAAGCTAAGCAAATTTAGAATAAGCTAAACAAATTTAGAATAAGCTAAACAAATTCAGAATAAGCTAAACAAATTCAGAATAAGCTAAGCAAATTCAGAATAAGCGAAACAAATTAAGAATAAACTAAACAAATTCAGAATAAGCTAAACAAATTTAGAATAAACTAAACAAATTCAGAATAAGCTAAACAAATTCAGAATAAACTAAACAAATTCAGAATAAGCTAAACAAATTCAGAATAAACTAAACAATTTAGAATAAATTTAGAATAAACTAAACAAATTCAGAATAAGCTGAGCAAATTTAGAATAAGCTAAACAGATTCAGACTAAGCTAAACAAATTAAGAATTAAGCTAAGCAAATTCAGAATAAGCTAAACAAATTCAGAATAAACTAAACAAATTCAGAATAAGCTAAGCAAATTTAGAATAAGCTAAACAAATTTAGAATAAGCTGAGCAAATTTAGAATAAACTAAGCAAATTTAGAATAAGCTAAGCAAATTCAGAATAAGCTGAGCAAATTTAGAATAAGCTAAACAAATTTAGAATAAGCTAAGCAAATTCAGAATAAACTAAGCAAATTTAGAATAAGCTAAGCAAATTTAGAATAAGCTAAACAAATTTAGAATAAGCTAAGCAAATTCAGAATAAGCTAAACAAATTTAGAATAAGCTAAGCAAATTTAGAATAAGCTAAGCAAATTTAGAATAAGCTAAGCAAATTTAGAATAAGCTAAGCAAATTCAGAATAAGCTAAGCAAATTTAGAATAAGCTAAGCAAATTCAGAATAAGCTAAGCAAATTTAGAATAAGCTAAGCAAATTTAGAATAAGCTAAACAAATTTAGAATAAGCTAAGCAAATTCAGAATAAGATGAGCAAATTCAGAATAAACTAAACAAATTTAGCTAAACAAATTCGCTAAACCAAATTTAGAATAAGCTAAACAAATTCGGAATAAGCTAAGCAAATTAGAATAAGCTAAGCAAATTCAGAATAAGATGAGCAAATTAAGAATAAACTAAGCAAATTCAGAATAAACTAAACAAATTCAGAATAAGCTAAGCAAATTCAGAATAAGCTGAGCAAATTCAGAATAAGCTAAACAAATTTGGAATAAGCTGAGCAAATTTAGAATAAGCTAAACAAATTCAGAATAAACTAAACAAATTCAGAATAAGCTAAGCAAATTCAGAATAAGCTAAACAAATTCAGAATAAGCTAAACAAATTCAGAATAAGCTAAGCAAATTCAGAATAAGCTAAACTGATCTTGACAAACTTAAAACCATCTAGACAGAAGAAGCTTCGAATGATTTTAATAGCAGTCGATAATGTTAACAGATAATGTTAACGGATAATGTTAACGGATAATGTTAACAGATAATGTTAACAGATAATGTTAACTTAAAACCATCTAGACAGAAGAAGCTTGGAATGATTTTAATAGCAGCCGATAATGTTAACGGATAATGTTAACGGATAATGTTAACAGATAATGTTAACAGATAATGTTAACTTAAAACCATCTAGACAGAAGAAGCTTGGAATGATTTTAATAGCAGCCGATAATGTTAACGGATAATGTTAACGGATATGCAATGATGATGATATAATATCCATATAAGCACTAATTCATGAAAATCACATTTGTAGACGGCTGGATAAATCTAATCTGTCTAATATATGAAATATATAAAATTAAACTAATGTTCCGAAGAGCTTGAGCAATGTCCAAGATTATAGATTATTATGGTCATCCATAGATTATTATGGGCATCCATAGATTATTATGGTCATCCATATTTGTTGAATTATCAACTGAATGTAGTTCCACTCAGCCAAGCGGTGATACGGCCATCGACCTGATCACCGCACTACGAGATAATTACTGCGCCACACAATTATCACGTAACATGTAAATTAGGTGCCAATATTAAATTAGGCGCGAAATATGTTCTTTTTTCTTGTTGTATCCTTAGTCCGAGAATCAAAGTTGTGCCGTGAACACGTATTAATGTTACACCATTTTATTCTTGTCTTCTTGTCTACTGCATCTTCGTGACTCATAGTCAACCACGATGTTGTTGCGATCGACCTCGCACAGCTTTACACATAACTTTAAAAATAAGTGTGATTTTCATATATTAATTCTTGCAGGGATCTTTTTAGAGAAAATATCCTTTTAGATTAAAATAATTGGAAATTATTTACGTCAATGTCTTTGAAATTAATGGTTTATAAAACTGTCCTATCAAAAATCTCTTTCTCCATGGACAAGAAGAGGAGTGCATTATTGGTTTATGGATAACGTTGCAACGTTATCCATAATATAAAATCAGCTATGCAGAGTTCAAATCCAGTTGGATCTATTGGGTTCAGTTATGTACTAATCTTGCGAGGAAAGGCATGAACTCGGTTTCCCCATAAATAGCGACTTGTGTTCAACTAATCACATAAGATTAATGGTTTATGACAGATATTGCGTGTTGCTATTAAATGACCCAAAAAGATTAGCTATGACAGAAGACAAGAAAGGTTTGAAATAAAAAAAAAATAACATTGGTTTTCAGCGCAATTTCGATGTTTCAATTTGAGTGACATCTATGAAATGTATCTCCCTTGAACTTGATATTATTTTAATCTAAATTGAAAAGAATCAAAAAGAATGTCATTCTTTGTGTTTTGTTGAATAAATTTCTCTCATTTTATTGACTTGATTTTCACTTTTTTTAAATGCATTTTAATTTATTTTCTTGTTACATTCTTTACAATCAGACGGTTATCCTCATCTTGGTTATGGTCATCACCATTTTTCAATCTCATGCTTTTTTCAGGTGTTTAGTCTTCTGGCAATTTCAAAGCGAACCCTTCATTTAATCTACACAGCTAGATTGATTTTGATAAGGGGAGATAACTAGTGTGCGTGAGAGAAGAATTTTTTTTAGTTTTTGAAAGAAATTTGGGTGCTTTTACACTTTAGCGGATACTTTAAATAAAACAAACTGAGGAATATCTATTTGATGTACGTATCTGTCATTGAATGAAAATATTGTATACCAAAAATCACGGAAATTGATCAAGTATTCTTTTTTATAAAAGAAAATTAAATTTTAGCCATGTATGAAGGGGGCAGCCATTTTTGAAGTTTCCAAAGGGCGATTGAAAGTTTTAAAAGGGAGATAAAAAAATGGGAAAATTAAATGTATCTCATGTATCTGTGTTATCTTTCAGAAATTGTGTTTTTTTATTGTTTTTATTGTTTTTCATTTAAAAAATGGGAAAAGTTAAATGTATCTCTCGACATCACGTGATCAAATGGAACGATTTTTGAAGTTACGGTTATCCCCCTTTCAAAACCCCTTTGGAAATTTTCAAAATGGCTGTCCTCTTCATACATGACTAAAATTTAATTTTCTTTTATAAAAAAAACAACTTGATCAATTTCCGTGATTTTTGGCATACAATATTTTCATTCCATGACAGATACGTACATCAAACAGATATTCCTCAGTTTGTTTTATTTAAAGTATCCACTAAAGTGTAAAAGCACCCAAATTTGTAACTGATATAAATTACGATTGAAATCTCTTTTAAAGTTTACGAGAAGACGTACCCGGATTTACATGATTTTCAGTTTTTTTACATAAATTTATTTCTATATTTTATTCTATGTTCTGGCCAACCCTTTCATTAAACCAGACTCCGAATCCATTAACTGTATTAAGTTAATTCATATTTTACTCATTTTAGTTGTTTCTTTTAATGAATATTAAAGAAATTAATGAACCCATGTGTCTCCAAATTACTCCAAGGACAATTTTAACGATGCTATTTACTTTTTATACATATATATAGTACACGTATTGTATTAGTAAATCCGTTAAAACTCCAGTGTTTATAAAAAGTGCTCAATAACAAGTAGAGCTGTTCTTTAGTATAATTTTTATTTATACAAACATTATTGGTTACATATGCGCATACATGTTTCGGTTGTACTGTCTTCTTTGGTCTGAAGAGGTTGACTCTCTGTGAAGAGTACAACACAAACATGTATGCACATATGTAACCAATAATGTTTGTATAAATAAAAATTTATACTAATATATATATATATATATATATATATATATGTTTGCCTTACATTGACATGTCCGGCTTTTAACCTATACACCTCTTCAGAGCTAATTTATTTTTACAATAAATCAGTAACGTATGTTATTTTGGAGTGTACTGTCGTTCTCCTTTCTAATAACACATGTGAACTCAAAGTAGTTAGAAGACATTGGTAGTTTATGCGCCACATAAATCCAGTTGTGGACACACGTCTGTTTGTCCAAACCACCATCTTTGTTTGCCCAGCCAATAACCAAGAACAAGGAAGGGGGATCACTCAAAAGTTATCACAAAGGGATAGAACGCTTACATCTCAATACAAGGGAGATAACTTAACAGACATCGAGCGTCAATAAATTAAACACTTTGTCACCGAAAAGAAACTTAAAATTTTTGTAATTTTAAGAGTCAATCTAAACAGACAAACAAATGATATCTTTACCAAAGTTTCCGCATTCGACAAAAGTCTGTGACTAAGAGAGAAAGAGAAAGATATTAAAGCTTTTATTTTCACTGATCTTCACCGAATGATTTAATATTTTGTCAAGGTTGAAAAGAAATGCTATCGTCTCGCGTTTTTTCTGACTTGTTTTTCTTTGCATTTCAGTTGGTATATTCACCTTCAGTTTCGAAGGACAACTTTATTTCGCTCGACACCTTTTTTATTTTTGTCCTTTTGTTGTTTGGTGAGGATGAATGACGTTACAGATTGTAGAATCGGCAAGCCATGTCAGCTCTGCGTTCCCATATGCGTTAAAACAATCTTTGGGGAAAGAGTATTAACCCTCCAACCATGGGTAAAATAAAACTGAAAATTGGTCCACGAGCAATTAATTATAATACTCATAACAAAAATGGTAAAAAATGAGAAACCTTTGACCCTAACCATTATACAACATCGATTTATTTTTGACAAAATCTGCTTTTTTGACAAATTCGCTTCACAGAAGCATAAAATGAACAACTAAATCATGTGACACCCAAACCACAAAGTGAATTGAACAATCGACTCTAAATTCAATTTAACCCAAAATATTTTGATGAATTGGTGTTATGTGTTGATGTTTATACGTTTCGGTTCAATTACAACTCAGAAAAATGAAGGAAGTACGAAGTAGAACCTTTAACAGATTTATTTAACAAACACACTGATTAAATTAGAATGTAGAAAAACCGCTGAACGCAAGATGCTTATTTGATTGTGAGACCGTTCTGTTTACTTTTCACTGTTCAGCAGACGACTCTTTTAATCCCAAGGGCGATAACTCTTACTTTTTAATTCAAGGGAAATAACTCGATTTAATTTGTTAGGTTGACACAACGAATTGTCACATGTATGCATGTTGACTTCTGTTGGGTTAAATAACCACCCAAAAAGGGAAGTACAAACGAAATCAAGTGACAGCAAGCACTCTGCCTAAAGATTAAACTCTCACTCTTTTTCTTCTTCCCAAACTTAACATAAAAAAAATTGATCTGTGTCCTAAAACATAAAGCAATAAAAAAAAAGACATCTGCCTACCCTAGTGATTGAACTTCATGAATTGGCAGAGACGAAAAAACAAAATCTGTTTAAGACGTGTCAACAGGAGGGCAGGCGAAGAACATTCTAAAATTTTGTTCATTCATCATTTTCAATCCTCTCATAATATTCATCATCATTCAACTGTCAATCCATCTAATTAACCTTTATCCTCGAGTGGCTTTTAGCCTTGATAAGTGAAAACTCATTAGTAAATTAAAAAAAAGAAAAAAATTGCGACAAAGAAAAGAATGTTGCAATAATAACAATAATTTGTACGAATGCAGTGTAATGCGCGCGGCCGATCATCGTCTCTTTCTTTAAAATGTTTTACCAAAACGGCTGAAATTGAAAGATAACAAACTCTAAGAAAATGCAAAACAAATTTGCAATGTTTCGACACACTAAAAAAACAGACGGAATTTTTACTTGTTTTTTGCATTCAAACTTAAATATTTTGTATAGTAATTCATAGTTTTTTTTTAATGTTTATTATTAGTATTAGTATTCTAAGATCTGATTAAGTCTAAGATATGAAGAGACAGAACAAGAATGCAAACAAAACGAATGAGTTTGTTTGCATTCTCAGAATTTTTTATTGATTTCCTTTTTTCTTATGAATTAATATCTCATACCAGATTTTCAAAAAAAATTTTTATTCTTAGTTTTGTAATAATTAAGTTTAATGATTTTCTTTTTTAGGGTCAACAAAAATTGGGGCGGTTACGTAAAGAAACTAAATTTTGGAAGAATGACCTTGAAAAATATAGCAAAATGTGCAAAGAGAACATGAAAAATGCAAAAGCTTTAGAAAAACAAATTCAGGTAAAAAGCAGTTTTTGGGGCAGCAAAGTTTTTTTGTTTTTTTTACAAAAAACAAATTCAGTTTTTTGTTTTTTTTTACAAAAAACAAATTCAGGTAAAGAACAGTTTTTGGGGAAGCAAAGTTTTTTGTTTTTTTTTTTTTACAAAAAACAAATTCAGTTTTTTGTTTTTTTTACAAAAAACAAATTCAGGTAAAGAACAGTTTTTGGGCAGCAAAGTTTTTTGGTTTTTTTACAAAAAACAAATTCAGTTTTTTTTTACAAAAAACAAATTCAGGTAAAGAACAGTTTTTGGGCAGCAAAGTTTTTTGATTTTTTTACAAATCATTTTTTTTATTAATTTTTTTCTTTTTATTATTAACCAATTTATGCATTCCCCTTTTGAATTTTCTCCAAATTTACTTGAGATATCTTTTCGTTTACCATGAAAGGTTTTCAAGTACATTTTCAAATTTTCAAAAAAATATGTTCGCCTACTTTGTACTGCATAAATGGTAGTTTATATAATTGATGGATTTTGTTGTTTTTGTTCATTATTTTCACACTCGTCATCCGCCATTTTATCTGAAAGTAACAGAACTTTTCAGGAATAACAAAATTGGATTTAAGTTTTGTTTACAAACTTTTCATCCAATTACAAAAATGGTATAGTATATTAGGCTTAGTGTCTACAAATCAGAAGAGAATCAAAGAGAGGAGGGGGAGACTTCAGTCACGCTTATTAGATTTATAAAGCAGGTTTCAGTTACTGCTATCGATATGTTTATATGATGATATCGATATGTTTATATGATGATATCGATATGTTTATATGATGATATCGATATGTTTATATGATGATATCGATATGTTTATATGATGATGTCAATATGTTTATATGATGATATCGATATGTTTATATGATGATGTCGATATGTTTATACGATGATATCGATATGTTTATACGATGATATCAATATGTTTATACGATGATATCAATATGTTTATACGATGATATCGATATGTTTATATGATGATGTCGATATGTTTATATGATGATGTCGATATGTTTATACGATGATGTCGATATGTTTATACGATGATGTCAATATGTTTATACGATGATATCGATATGTTTATACGATGATGTCGATATGTTTATATGATGATGTCGATATGTTTATATGATGATGTCGATATGTTTATATGATGATGTCGATATGTTTATATGATGATGTCGATATGTTTATATGATGATGTCGATATGTTTATATGATGATATCGATATGTTTATATGATGATATCGATATGTTTATATGATGATAATAAATTACCCATATTTTATATAACGAGTTTTTAATTGAGTTTTGTTTTTCTTTCAGAACTTTGAAAAGAAAGTTGCCGATGCGTCGCACTTGATGGGCAATATTTCTGGCCAGCACAAATTGTGGAAAAAAGAAGTGAATATTGCAAAACAAAACATCTCTACTGCGATCGGCGATGGCCTAGTAGCGGCCGCTTATGTTTGTTACTGTGGTCCTCTTGATAACCAAACTCGGAAAAGGTTATTAAATGAATGGTTGGAACATTTCGAAGAAGAAAACTTTACAGACATCACGGCTTCCAAGCTGTATCCAAAGTTGTACAGAATATCGCCCAAATGTAAATCTTTTCATCGCGGTCCTCATTGTCATGATTCAGAATTTTGGCTCAGTGTCCAGACTTATGAAACAAAAGTGCATCAAACGGAATTTAATTACTCGTCCGGTTTGATGACGGACACTAATACGGAGAACCTTGATAATATAATGGACTATGATTCCGACAACGAGGATGAGACTGGAAAAGTGATAATGATTCGGAAGAATTTCCAACTTCTGAAAGTGCTTAGCAGTTACGATGAGTTAAGTGAATGGAGGATGAAGAATTACCCGGTCGACTGTCGCTCGTTGCAAAATGCTTGCATAATGAACATGTGCAAATGGAATTTACGCACACTTTGGCCACTCTTGATCGACCCGGACGGACAGGCTGAATTGTGGGTCAAAAATGTGCATCTATTATCTCAAGAGAAGGAAACAAACTCTGAAATTGGTAAGTTGTCGCAAGTGAATATTGAAGATGAATGTAAGCAAGAATGAATCCATTCTTAAGATGTGTTCATTCATGTGTTCATTCATGTGTTTATTCATGTGTTTATTCATGTGTTCATTCATGTGTTCATTCATGTGTTCTTTCATGTGTTCATTCATGTGTTCATTCGTTAGTGAACGTTTAGCAATGAAAATGTTATTTCAAACTTAAGTGGAACAGACTACGATACGCATAGACGAGATGCTTAGGATTATGATACACAACCTTTTATAGATGAGATGCTTAGGATTACGATACACAACCTTTTATAGATGAGATGCTCAGGTGGATCTAAAATGAGATTTAGCAATAAAAATCTTATTTCAAACTGAAGCTGCCAACTGACGGAAAAAACTCTTAAATCATATGTGGGCGCATCTAAAAATAATCTTCTAAAAATATTCTGATAAATATTTTACTATTTTATCTTTGCAAGAAAAACTTCCAACTTTTTGTTCGTTATTGAGAAATTAGTTATGAACATTAAAGTCTACTTCTATATAAGTTTGAAAAATCGGTATTTTATGTAAACACTACCATAAAAATCGATATTTTATGCAAAAACTACCATAAAAAATCGATATTTTATGTAAAAACTACCATAAAAAATCGATATTTTATGTAAAAACTACCATAAAAAATCGATATTTTATGTAAAAACTACCATAAAAAATCGATATTTTATGTAAAAACTACCATAAAAAATCGATATTTTATGTAAAAACTACCATAAAAAATCGATATTTTATGTAAAAACTACCATAAAAATCGATATTTTATGTAAAAACTACCATAAAAAATCGATATTTTATGTAAAAACTACCATAAAAAATCGATATTTTATGTAAAAACTACCATAAAAAATCGATATTTTATGTAAAAACTACCATAAAAATCGATATTTTATGTAAAAACTACCATAAAAAATCGATATTTTATGTAAAAACTACCATAAAAAATCGATATTTTATGTAAAAACTACCATAAAAATCGATATTTTATGTAAAAACTACCATAAAAAATCGATATTTTATGTAAAAACTACCATAAAAAATCGATATTTTATGTAAAAACTACCATAAAAAATCGATATTTTATGTAAAAACTACCATAAAAATCGGTATTTTATGTAAAAACTACCATAAAAAATCGATATTTTATGTAAAAACTACCATAAAAAATCGATATTTTATGTAAAAACTACCATAAAAAATCGGTATTTTATGTAAAAACTATCATAAAAAATCGATATTTTATGTAAAAACTACCATAAAAAAATCGATATTTTATGTAAAAACTACCATAAAAAATCGATATTTTATGTAAAAACTACCATAAAAAATCGGTATTTTATGTAAAAACTACCATAAAAAATCGATATTTTATGTAAAAACTACCATAAAAAATCGATATTTTATGTAAAAACTACCATAAAAAACTAGCAAAAGAATTTTAAAAACTCCTTTCAGTCTTTAGAGACAATGGATAGCCTCTGCAAAGTTTGTGCATTTCGAATGTTGGAAGTTTGTGAGAAAAGTCAGAAAAGAGTATTTAGTTTTTTGAAAGGAGATGTATTGACTTTTTTTTTTTTACATCAAAATTCATCGCTTATCAAGACCCAAAGGCCACTCAAGGATAGGAGTTAAAGAGTTTGACTGGTGGATGGTGAGACAACATCGCGTTCACCGGCACGATGGTTGTAGCAGGGCATAAATTGATTATTTACGGGGTCGGTTCAACAAGAACTTGTTTACATTGGACTTGAAGACGACCATATTGTAGTTGGCAGAGAAGCAGGCTCGTGGCACTGTTCCACAGATGAGCAGTTTTAGGAAAGAAGCTCTGCTCATGAAAGTTTTGTTTCTGTCGGTTGTGAGAAAGATTGCAAGATATAAGCTGTTTTGGATTGGAATTGTGTAAGTGATTAAATCATGAAGTTGATGGTTGGTGAGAAAATATTCATAGCTATTATCCGTTTATGTAGTGAAGATGCGAAAGATGAGTTTTATGGCAAGCTTATTGCAGTAACTAGTAAGGTTGATGAGAAGGAAGTACCTTCTGTGGCAGGAGATTTAAATGGTCATGTTGGAAAGACCTCTGGTGGTTTTGAGGGTGTGCATGGAGGAAATGGGTATATTGATAGGCATACAGAAGAAGAAAGAATTATCCCCAGTAGAAAAGTGTGAAGGTTGAATGAAGAATATGTGAAACGTGAGTTTGAAGACTATGTAAATGAGTGTCAGGTTACTAGATCCACTTCAAGAAGTGTGAAAGAACAGACAAAGAACAACGGAAGAAGTTAAAAGAAACGCTGTTGAGGTTACAGACCAGACTTGTCAATAAACGAATAGGCCTCCAAGATATCGGGCGACATGGTGTTGAAATGAAGACGTTGAGAAGTGTATCAAATAAGAAGCAAAATCCATGGAAAAGTTTCGCGACTAACAATATGTATCTGGCAGCAAAGACGACAGCAGGAAGCGCAATTTACAAAACCAAGGTGGAGGCTGAGCAAAATAGAGGTTTCCAGATACAAAGGGATAATCAGAAGAATGACGTAATCAGGATAGCTAAACAAACGGCAAAGACAAATATGGTATTGCTGGAGAGAAGTGCATTCGAAATGACAATAGAGTGCTAACAACAAATGAACAGGAGAAGAGAGGTGCTTGGAAATGCCACGATGAGAAATTGTCGAATACAGAGTTTTCATGGAACCGTGAAAATCTAGAAGTTGCAAAAACAGTATCTGTACCAGCCATAGGAATTGAGAAAGAAATGGTGCTGGAATCTGTGAGTTAGATGAAGAAGGGTAAGGCTGCGAGTGTTGCTGCAGAAATTGCTGCGAATGAAACAGGCATTGAGATTATCAGACTTGGCAAATCAGATCATAAAAGAAGTTATCCCAAAAGACTGGGAACTTAATACAATTGTTAACTGTTACACAGTTAAAGGGAAAGCTGTGGATAGAGTAATGGTAGGGCTTTAATTTGAAAGAATCACATCCTGAAAATGATTGAGAGAATAATTGAAAGTCAGATAAGCAGAGATGCCTAGGTAAAGTTCCACTGATGTTATAGTATTTATCTTGAGACAAATATAAGAGAAGTATCTTGGTAAGAAGAAGAACCTGTATTTTGCTTTTGTGGATTTGGAGAAAACTTTTGACAGTGCCAAGAGATGTTGTCTGGTGGGCTTTGCACAAATTAGTGGTAAACGAGTGGTTGATTAAGTTGTTCAAGCCATGTAGAGAAATGCTGAAAGTCGTGTTAGAATTAACAGCACATTTAGTGACAGCTTTTATTTTAAAGCTGGAGTCCATTGCTTAGAAGTATTGTGCTGGTTGTCCTGGATGAGAGCTGTATGTGAATTATTTAGTACTTGTCTGCGAAACAATGGAAAGTTTACGTTATTCAAATTTAGAGAATCAGTTCTGTGTGATTCAATGATTGTTTGAATCACATTAAACTCACCTACAAAAATGCAAGTTTAAAAGTTCGTTTAGTTGTTTGTTTATGCATTTTTATGATAAATAACCAAAACGTTGTATTTAATTATTTAGCAATTTTTTTTTTTTTAGACAATAAAGCAAAAATTCTTTCTGTTGTAAAATAGAATATATTGCCATCTGCATTGAACGAATAACAAGCAGAAGACATAAACCGAAACGGAGGGAAGAAGAGATGATCAGTCAACCATAAACTTCATCTGGTTGGTCAACGTACATGCCGCACGGAGCCTTGTTGTGCAAGAGTGCAGCCATTTGTATAAATGTATATGGTCTGAAAGCCTGCTGCAAATCCCCGTTTAAGTCATCCCAGCTGATTTACCTAAAAGCAAGAGTCTAATGGCTCCAAGTATATCACATCACTAAAAATATGTTCTAACTAAGAAAAAATCTTAAATTTTTAGAAAGCAGCAAATAATTTAATCTTCTGTTTTTGTGGAATCATAAAATCATATCCACGTGATCAAATAAGTGATAATGGGATTCTATGAATAAGAAAATTACATATCCACTTATAATATAACGAACACTTTCTCTGTCATTCTGTCAGGATGTCTGTCTGTCTGTCCGTCCTGGAAAATATTTTGTAAACGTAATTTCAGAAATAAACAATAAATAATTTTAGCGCCCAGGCTACGATTCGAACTCGCAACCTTTACGCTAATTGCCCGACGCTCTAACATATGAGCTAAAGGGAATGTGATAAAATCTTATCGAAATTTAAAATAGATAAAGTAACCTTTTTTTTTCCACTTCTTCCAGTTACAAATGAATGACGTATAACTGTTCTTCGAAAATACTTTGGGGGTCTGCGTTCGCTCTCGATTGTTTTAGGGAGGGGGGGGCGGGATTTTACCTCCTTCCCTTTGTTTTTGACGGGGTGGGGGGGAATTTCTCGCCAAAAAAAAAAAAAAAAATTTTTTTTTCAGTTTTAAACAAAAAAAGTATTCGGAGACAAATTTTTTTTTTGTCTCACCACTCAAGAACGCGGCAGCCTAGCAAAAATAGACGACCGTTAGGGAGTCTATTTTCGCTAGTCTGTATATGTAAATGCCAATGTCTGTCTGTGTTTCCTATAGAAAAAAGTTAGAGAATCTACATGAAAACTAAAAGTGTATACTTATGTAAAATTTTCCGGGGATGACAATGGAAGTGGACCTCAATCTCTAAGTGCCCATCAAAGAGAGCTATGGGGGCAGAACCCCTCTTGAAACTTTAAATATATCCTATTTTGATTAAATCATTTGTATAAAATTTTGGGGGGAAGATAATGGAAGTGGTTCTGAATCTATGTGCCTTCTCTAAGTGAGCTATGGGGCCAGAACCCCGTTAAAACTTCAAATATGTATATTCGATTTTAATGAAATTCAAACCATATGATTCAGAGAGTTTTCCAAAATGTCATTTTCTTTCAACTATATTAAGAGGCAAAACGGGTTGGTGTTAAAAAAAACCCAAATAAAACTAATATTGTGTTATGAGCAAAGTGAAAAACTACACCGTTGTTGTGATCCTCATTAAATCTCAAGCAACGTCAGATCTTCCTGTTAGTGACTCCTAATCAATCCAATAATTGTTCAGACAAAATAGATTCATGAATATCAAATCCTTTCGTCTCTTTATAGATTGCTTTCGAGCAATCGTGTTCTTTGTAGAGCGCCATGTTGTCAACCTGAAAATGGTTTGAACATTTGTTTGAATCTTGAATTTATTTATTCATTTCAGAAAGTCTGATTCCCAGTTCTGGATATTCGCCCATTGATTATTCAGCTACGTCAAGCACAGTGTAAGTAACAACTTTGCTGCGATCAATCAATTAAGTAATTACCAACTTTGCTGCGATCAATCAATTAAGTAATTACCAACTTTGTTGGGATCAATTAAGTAATTACCAACTTTGTTGGGATCAATTAAGTACCAACTTTGTTGGGATCAATTAAGTAACAACTTTGTTGGGATCAATTAAGTAACAACTTTGTTGGGATCAATTAAGTAACAACTTTGTTGGGATCAATTAAGTAACAACTTTGTTGGGATCAATTAAGTAACAACTTTGTTGGGATCAATTAAGTAACAACTTTGTTGGGATCAATTAAGTACCAACTTTGTTGGGATCAATTAAGTAACAACTTTGTTGGGATCAATTAAGTAACAACTTTGTTGGGATCAATTAAGTAACAACTTTGTTGGGATCAATTAAGTACCAACTTTGTTGGGATCAATTAAGTACCAACTTTGTTGGGATCAATTAAGTAACAACTTTGTTGGGATCAATTAAGTAACAACTTTGTTGGGATCAATTAAGTAACAACTTTGTTGGGATCAATTAAGTACCAACTTTGTTGGGATCAATTAAGTACCAACTTTGTTGGGATCAATTAAGTAACAACTTTGTTGGGATCAATTAAGTAACAACTTTGTTGGGATCAATTAAGTAACAACTTTGTTGGGATCAATTAAGTAACAACTTTGTTGGGATCAATTAAGTAACAACTTTGTTGGGATCAATTAAGTAACAACTTTGTTGGGATCAATTAAGTACCAACTTTGTTGGGATCAATTAAGTAACAACTTTGTTGGGATCAATTAAGTAACAACTTTGTTGGGATCAATTAAGTAATTACCAACTTTGTTGGGATCAATTAAGTAATTACCAACTTTGTTGGGATCAATTAAGTAATTACCAACTTTGTTGGGATCAATTAAGTAATTACCAACTTTGTTGGGATCAATTAAGTAACAACTTTGTTGGGATCAATTAAGTAACAACTTTGTTGGGATCAATTAAGTAACAACTTTGTTGGGATCAATTAAGTATTCAAAAACACGGATGAATGCAACTAAATTGATATTTATCCAATATAGCTGAATCTGACATAATGTTATAGTCAGGACTTTACGCGCTCCACTACTTTTGAAGATGCTCCCGCTCCTGCTCCAACGCCCAAAATTGGAGCTGGCTCCTCTCACGCTCCCCATTTTCAAAAAGGAGCCGCACCGCTCCAACTCCTATAAAAAAGGAGCGGCTCTTTTTTAGCGCTCCATAATGAAAATGTACCTTCTTTCATAAACGTTCTATTCTGCCAATGAGTGGTCGAAGGACAGGGGTGGGTGTCAAAGGATCTCGCCAATATAGGTGGGGATGTCACTTTAAGTGTAAGACCGTAAGATAATATTTGACAAAATCTTGCTAATATTTTGAGAGTTATAGGAGAACATGTCGAACGAAGCATAGGATTATACGTAAATTTTCGTTTCCTGAGGTATAAAATAGAAATAGAAAAATCCCTGAAGTATTTTAAAACAATTTCAATTTTTATTACATTCACAACCAATTTTTTCAGGAAAGGAAAATTTGACCCGATATTTTTTCTATTTATTTTGGAAGGGAATTTAGATTTGTTTTAAGTAAATAAAGTTTTACTTTTAAACATTATTAGTTATTATTTTCTTTTTAAAGAAAACATTTCTCTGTGAGAGGAGAGACAGCCAGGGCAACATTAATCATTGCGTTATTTAATATTTGTTTGTTTTACGAACGTAACTATATTGTATAATGTATATTATTATTTACAACAGAGAAACGGCTAGTACGGCAAATACATCTGCCAATTCCAGCCTGAAACTCTAAAATTAATCAGGAATTTAGAAAGAATCAAAGAAAAGATATGCAGATACAAGTTATGTGATATTTAATGAAATATTTCTTAAAGAAAAAATTCTGCCTAAATATAAATATTTTAAACAAAAAGAAGTAAATATAGAAGTTGCTGATGTTCTACACAATAAAACACATACAAAATAAAATACACTACAAAGCAACATTTTCATTTTTGGAAACAAAATAAAGGTTTCTTTTATATTTCTTATAGGGTGTCACCATTTACTTGTATCCCCACCAGGCCAAATTTGGACACAAGGTCAGTATATTTAGGGTGGGGAAAGAGTGTGAAAATTAACGAAATTAACAACTCAATGAGAATTATTACAATTCAGCAAAAACAAATAAATTATTACATTCAGCAAAAACAAATAAATTATTACATTCAGCAAAAACAAATAAATTATTACATTCAGCAAAAACAAATAAATTATTACATTCAGCAAAAACAAATAAATTATTACATTCAGCAAAAACAAATAAATTATTACATTCAGCAAAAACAAATAAATTATTACATTCAGCAAAAACAAATAAATTATTACATTCAGCAAAAACAAATAAATACTCGTTTTTTTTTTTTTTTTTAAATATTTTCAAAAACTAAAAAACAAAAACAAATAGAATCCCAGGCTATGCCGGGTCGGGGCAGCTAGCATCTATGTATTCATTGTATGAAGCGAATAGTTCAGCAGATTAGTGGGTTCACTTTACATTAGAAACATCAAATTTTGTACAAGTTTCTTTCTTGGCTGGGCCTACTTTTTTTCAAGAAGCCCATCATCCATGCAAAAAAGAAATATGCATGGTGCCAGTTTCCAAAACAGCCACCGTTGATTGAATAATCACATTTTGATGATCTTGGCATCAAAATATTGGTTTTTGAGTAGAACAAACATTTGGTATCATTATTAACCAATTGAAGAGATTTGATGTTAGCCATGACAGGAGAGGAAATATGTTCTTCTCAGTACGGCAAAACTATTCTATGTTTTGGAGTGGGTGCATCGCTGAATGTGTTGATCAGACATTTCTTCTAATCATCACATTTGCAGGCACACAGCTGGCTGCACCAAATGTATTTGCATCTACCACAACAGTGAATAGACTTGAATGCAAAAGAAGAATTAATTCATTCTAAACATGCATTAATTCAATCTGCACTTTTAGCAATGAAAATGCAATTTCAAACTTTTAGCATGACAGACCAATGAAAATGCAATTTCAAACTTTTAGTATGACAGACCAATGAAAATGCGATTTCAAACTTTTAGCATGACAGACCAATGAAAATGCAATTTCAAACTTTTAGTTTGACAGACCAATGAAAATGCGATTTCAAACTTTTAGTATGACAGACCAATGAAAATGCGATTTCAAACTTTTAGTATGACAGACCAATGAAAATGCAATTTCAAACTTTTAGTATGACAGACCAATGAAAATGCAATTTCAAACTTTTAGTATGACAGACCAATGAAAATGCGATTTCAAACTCTTAGCATGACAGACCAACTAATGGACAGAGGGTCTCATAAAGATGTAGATACAGAAATTGATTGACAAAAATAGAATTTTTTAATAATTCTTTCTTTTTCAGAGATGCTCAAAATGAAAGCGCACAAAATACTTTATCACCAGGTGCATTTATGACGGGCTTGCAGACTCGGTGCACTGAATGGCCCATGCTTGATAAGATATGCATTTTGCAGGCAGATGACCCTCTTTTAGAGTCCAAAATATGGGATGCCATTAACTATGGTCAGTATCAAGATGCAATATTTCTTCATTCAACACAATCAACCAATTTTCTTCCTGTTTCTTTTTTTTTGTTAAATTAAAGTGAATTTATTATCAAAAAGAAGAAAACAAATAATAAAAACAGTTTGGGCTTTGGAGAGAAAAAAAACAATTTTTGTCCTTCAATTGTTTCTTTTCTTTTTACTTTTTTTAAAATTTGTATAAACTATTAGTGTGAAAATCATGTGGAATAAGTCGTTAAATGTTGATGTAGACAGTGACAGTTTCAGTTACAGACGGATGCCAAATCTCTGTTCATCATCATATTCAGTTTAACGTCTATTGTACATGCTGGCATGTGTTGAACGGCTTTTAAAAATTAATTTTAATATTTTAATCTTCGTAAAGAGACATGAAAGTGGTGCAAAAATGGTCTGTTAAGGGAATTAATTTTACCAGTTCTAGACAGGTAGTTTGGTATACATATATATAGATATACATTTGTGTGTGTGTGTATTAGCGGGCATTGCCCGGAGTTACCTGGGTGTTAAATATGATTAACATGCAATAATAAGTGCAGGCAATAATAAGGCTGTTTACCATGCAGTAAGGTCAACAAATAATAAGGCTGTTTACCATGCAGTAAGGTCAACAAATAATACGAGTGTCATCTCATTAAAACACCTGATAATATCAAATTCGAAAAGTTTTTTTTTATAATTAATAACAATTACAACAGTTTATTTTTGAACGATGGAATTGAAATTATTTTTTACAATTTTTATTTGATTTGAAAGATCTTTAATTCAACAAAAAATTGAATGTAGAATTACTTTTTCTGGTAACCATTACACCATTTCCACTTATATATATATATATATATATATATATATATATATATATATCGTCATCAACAGACAGCTGTTTTGCCGTCTATGATTCATCAGTGTGGCCATATATAACAAGCGTATCAACGCCAACAGTCAAGTACCTAACATTATTAGATAAAAAAGCAAACTGTTCGAATTATAACAGGTTCTTTATTGGTTCATCCACCTATTGTCAATTTAAAAAAAAAAAAAAAAAGAAAACTAATTCTACTTTGTTTTTATGTGTTTTTGTTGGTGCAGTTGTATCCGAAATGTTTTTTGAGCTACAAAAAACAGCGATCATAAAAGCTTCTGAGAATATTGATATTTCTACTTTTCTTGCCGATTTCAAAGTGTGCTCTTATTGTTTCTCTTGGACGACGTTTTGTTCTGGAGATAAAGCCAGCTGTCAACCTACACAGATAGCCACTGTTATATACTGTTATGAATCATAGGTTATAACTGTTATAAATCATAGGTTATGTACTGTTATAAATCATATGTTATGTACTGTTATAAATCATAGGTTATATGCTGTTATTAATCATAGGTTATATACTGTTATAAATCATAGGTTATGTGCTGTTATGAATCATAGGTTATATGCTGTTATTAATCATAGGTTATATACTGTTATAAATCATAGTTTATATACTGTTATAAATTATAGGTTATATACTGTTATAAATTATAGGTTATATACTGTTATAAATCATAGGTTATATACTGTTATAAATTATAGGTTATATACTGTTATAAATTATAGGTTATATACTGTTATAAATCATAGGTTATATGCTGTTATTAATCATAGGTTATGTACTGTTATAAATCATAGGTTATGTACTGTTATAAATCATAGGTTATATGCTGTTATTAATCATAGGTTATATACTGTTATAAATCATAGGTTATATACTGTTATAAATCATAGGTTATATACTGTTATAAATTATAGGTTATATACTGTTATAAATTATAGGTTATATACTGTTATAAATCATAGGTTATATACTGTTATAAATCATAGGTTATATACTGTTATAAATCATAGGTTATATACTGTTATAAATCATAGGTTATATACTGTTATAAATCATAGGTTATATACTGTTATAAATCATAGGTTATATACTGTTATAAATCATAGGTTATATACTGTTATAAATTATAGGTTATATACTGTTATAAATCATAGGTTATATACTGTTATAAATCATAGGTTATATACTGTTATAAATCATAGGTTATATACTGTTATAAATTATAGGTTATATACTGTTATAAATCATAGGTTATATACTGTTATGAATCATAGGTTATGTAATGTTATAAATCATAGGTTATATACTGTTATAAATTATAGCTTATATACTGTTATGAATCATAGCTTATATACTGTTATGAATCATAGCTTATGTACTGTTATAAATTATAGGTTATATACTGTTATAAGTCATAGGTTATATACTGTTATAAATTATGGGTTATATACTGTTATAAATGATAGGTTTTATACTGTTATAAATCATAGATACTTACAAACTAAGCAGATAGAAAAGAATAACATCACAAAAACAACAACAACAACAAAAACAACAACAACAGCGTTTAAATATTCATTTCAATCACAACAATTAACTTTTACATATGGTTTTTAGTCACTTGTTAGCGACTCCAATAAACTTTATTTACATCTGACCCACCAATAAGTAAGGACGATAAAAAATAAAATAAACATCACAACATAATTTGGAGAAAATCTGCTGAAAAGAAACACAAATTTCCCCAAAAGATCATTTCACATATCATTTCAAATATCATTTCACATATTATTTCAAATATTTCACATATCATTCCACATATCATTTCACATATCATTTCACATATCATTACACATATCATTCCACATATCATTTCACATATCATTTCACATATCATTACACATATCATTTCACATATCATTACACATATCATTTCACATATCATTTCACATATCATTACACATATCATTCCACATATCATTTCACATATCATTACACATATCATTACACATATCATTCCACATATCATTTCACATATCATTCCACATATCATTCCACATATCATTACACATATCATTCCACATATCATTCCACATATCATTCCACATATCATTCCACATATCATTCCACATATCATTTCACATATCATTTCACATATCATTCCACATATCATTCCACATATCATTTCACATATCATTTCACATATCATTCCACATATCATTTCTACATATCATTTCTACATATCATTTCACATATCATTTCACATATCATTCCACATATCATTTCACATATCATTTCACATATCATTTCACATATCATTACACATATCATTTCACATATCATTCCACATATCATTTCACATATCATTCCACATATCATTCCACATATCATTTCACATATCATTCCACATATCATTTCACATATCATTCCACATATCATTTCACATATCATTACACATATCATTTCACATATCATTTCACATATCATTCCACATATCATTTCACATATCATTCCACATATCATTTCACATATCATTTCACATATCTACATGATTGACTGAAAATACAGTTAGTTGATTCGAAACAGACACACAAATAGTTAACAGTAGTTTAAAATAATATTATTAGAATTGAGATCTGATGGTTTTGATTACTGAAAGCAAAAGTCTAGAGATTTCCATTTTCGAACATGAAACAGCTCATTTTCAAAATGGGGTTTATTGCTTCTTTCAAAACGAATGAGATTTCTTCAAAGAACTAGTAACAAGAAATCAAGAACGGATATTCATAAGAATCGTCCACTCGATGTGTTCATGTAACGACAAAAATGTGATTTCAAACCAAAATGTGATTGACCGATGAACAAAGCCGCACTCCATTGAAATGCAAGAACGCATCCAAAACCGCATCCATAATAAACCACAGATGCTAATTGTGTTCTTTTTACCTGCAGGTTTCCTTCTGCTGGTCACGCACGTCGGCCACCAACCTTTGAACCCGACACTCCGCTGGCTCCTTTCCTGTCACAAGATCCAAACAACAGAGTTCGAAAACACACATACCGTATTAAAAAGCTACAAATTGACTTACCCCTGCCACAAAGACTTCTACCTTTTCCTATCCACCAATGTACCTCTCGATATCCATGGTAACGCATGATTTCTTATAACTGAGTTACCTGCTTCTCTTTGGTTTTAAGGCATATCAGCCCTTTTTACATTATTTAATGCAGAAGCAGAAGTGTTGTAAACAATTTATTGAATGCATATTGCTTTTTTTTGATTTTACTAATAGTAGAAAATGGCAGATTCATAGCTTTCAGTTTCAGTGTATATGTGATGGCGGCGTTGCAGTTATCTAGAGCAAGTGTTGCCAAACCCTGGCCTGTGAGTAAAATCTGGTTTGCCGGATGCAAATTTGAGAGTAGTTGCTTAAAATCAAAATTAATTTGAAAAATAAAAATAATTAATCTCATATGCCATGACACCAGACACGATAAATGAAAACATTGAACAGAAAACAATAATTATGACTTTTTTTAATATTGCCGATAATATTGTCATTATCATTCCAATTGTGGCTTTTAGTTTGTCAAAATATGTAAAATGAATTTATTTGTAATTATTAATAAAAAATAATTAGAAATAAATTCATTTTAAATATTTTGACAAATTATTAATAAAAAATAATTAGAATAAATTCATTTTACATATTTTGACAAATTATTAATAAAAAATAATTAGAAATAAATTCATTTTACATATTTTGACAAATTATTAATAAAAAATAATTAGAAATAAATTCATTTTACATATTTTGACAAATTATTAATAAAAATAATTAGAAATAAATTCATTTTACATATTTTGACAAATAATTAATAAAAAATAATTAGAAATAAATTCATTTCATTTTGACAAATTATTAATAAAAATAATTAGAAATAAATTCATTTTACATATTTTGACAAATTATTAATAAAAAATAATTAGAAATAAATTCATTTTACATATTTTGACAAATTATTAATAAAAAATAATTAGAAATAAATTCATTTCATTTTGACAAATTATTAATAAAAAATAATTAGAAATAAATTCATTTCATTTTGACAAATTATTAATAAAAATAATTAGAAATAAATTCATTTCATTTTGACAAATTATTAATAAAAAATAATTAGAAGTAAATTCATTTTAAATATTTTGACAAATTATTAATAAAAAATAATTAGAAATAAATTCATTTTATTTTGACAAATTATTAATAAAAATAATTAGAAATAAATTCATTTCATTTTGACAAATTATTAATAAAAAATAATTAGAAGTAAATTCATTTTAAATATTTTGACAAATTATTAATAAAAAATAATTAGAAATAAATTCATTTCATTTTGACAAATTATTAATAAAAATAATTAGAAATAAATTCATTTTACATATTTTGACAAATAATTAATAAAAAATAATTAGAAATAAATTCATTTCATTTTGACAAATTATTAATAAAAAATAATTAGAAATAAATTCATTTCATTTTGACAAATTATTAATAAAAATAATTAGAAATAAATTCATTTCATTTTGACAAATTATTAATAAAAAATAATTAGAAGTAAATTCATTTTAAATATTTTGACAAATTATTAATAAAAAATAATTAGAAATAAATTCATTTTACATATTTTGACAAATTATTAATAAAAAATAATTAAAAATAAATTCATTTTACATATTTTGACAAATTATTAATAAAAATAATTAGAAATAAATTCATTATACATATTTTGACAAATAATTAATAAAAAATAATTAGAAATAAATTCATTTCATTTTGACAAATTATTAATAAAAAATAATTAGAAATAAATTCATTTTAAATATTTTGACAAATTATTAATAAAAAATAATTAGAAATAAATTCATTTTACATATTTTGACAAATTATTAATAAAAAATAATTAGAAATAAATTCATTTTAAATATTTTGACAAATTATTAATAAAAAAATAATTAGAAATAAATTCATTTTAAATATTTTGACAAACTAAAAAATTGGAATGATAGTTTTAAGTGTTTGTTTCTTTATAATAAATATTTTTAGCACACAATATTTGCGTGAGTCTGTAAAATTTGGACATACAATTCTTTCTTTTGCACACGTTCATTAATTTTGAGGAGACAGTCAGTGGCCTTACTATGACGCCTCTGCGCATGCATAAGGTGACATGCTTTCACCACACAACTTCTCAGATGACTTTTGCACATAATTGTGTATGAACGCGCAACACAAAAGAAATACACGTTTATAATAGTTATTGGTGTTTGGTATTTTTCCAACATTTTGTATATTTCCTTTTTACCATAAAAAATGAAATTATGCTCTTTTATTGTCAGATGAAACAAATATTCTGTACAAAAATGTGGTTCCATAATCCGAGAATTGTGTCTTCCTTTGATTTAATGTCACACATGAACTAAAATAATTATAGTTCAAAGACAAAAGTAAATTCAATTCTAAAATCACTTTCTATTCGCCAGTTTAAGGGTTTCAAAATTACTTTCGAATTTCCAAAGGGCTATTATATAAATTTATGTCAGCCATATTTTTTTATTTTATAATAATAGATAAAATAGTTGATTGTGTTTAGACTATCATATCACAATTTGAAAGGGATTTTTACGCCTTTAAACTGACTAATAGAAATTAATTTTGGCCTAAATGAAAGTTCGATAAATCAATTTGCAGACATTATTTTCCATTAATCATTTGTTTCGTTTTCAACAAAACATTTTTGCATTCTTTGTTTTCTGTATTTATTGTCATCACAGGTTATAACTTTGAATACTTACCTTTGAAAGAGATGAATATTATTGACATGTCACTGAGCAATGAAGCCGTCATGAACCGCATACTTTATGAGACGTTGCACTTGGAACGTTTAGACTTTGAAAGAGAAAGACGAGCGAATGAAACGGACATCAGACAACACAGGCAACAGCTTTTCCATGAAATTGTATGTCAACCTTTTGTTTTTTTTGGGGTTTTTTCAGTTTACAAATATTAGGCTTTCATTTTGACACTAGTGTCCATCTGCCTGGAATAACAACGACAGCAGAAGAATTGAATAGGTTTCTTTTTTGGAAGTCCTAATTGGTGTGTCATATATATATATATATATATATATACATATTTTTTTAAATTAATTAAGTTCATAAGATGAACTTAGAACCAGTATTTTTCAAAAGTGCTCAATACAAAGTAGAGCTTGGTAAAAATATACTTATATAAACATTAGAACAGCCTACATGAGTTTAATTGCTAAAGCAATAAAACCTAATACACAAATGTACTTAAATGACCAAACACTGGCCAAACTGAATATATTTTTATCTCAACAAGATAGCATTTTTTTCTGTCAAACGGAACAAACATTTTTTCTGTCAAATGGAACAGACACTTTTAAATGAAAGAAAAATGAAACGTTTTCTCAAATGAAACACTTTTATCAAATGGAATTTACATCTGAAGAGAGCATAATGGATAAACGATAAATGCTCGAAACGCGTTATGAAATTATATTTAAAAAACTTAAAATGTTAAAATGATAAGATAATAAATAATTATTGAAAAAGTTTTTTTACTAGCGTTGGTAACCACAATTCTTTAAATATACTTTTTTCTCTCGTTGGAACTGCACTGATGCTACACAACCCCCTTCTCTCTCTCCCTCTCTCTCTCTCTCTCTCTCTCTATATATATATATATATATATATATATATAATCTCATATTTATATAAATTTCGATCTTTGTATATGTTTATATATTTCTATGTATAAGATTCACTTCTAAACTAATTAACTGATCATTATGAATTTTGCAACACTAAGTCAGGGTAAGGGGTCCAAGTGTGGGCTATATTTAGTTTAATTTAGCTTTATGCAAAGGGGGCAAAGAAGGTGTAGAAGCCAATTGTGAAATTCCCGATACCTCTGATTTTTGTGGAATTTTAACAATTTTCATCAATTAATAAATATTCCCCGAAATTCAGTTTCTTTGGAGTATTTTAATATATTGCATAAAATTAAATTAAACTAAATATAGCTCACACCTGGACCCCTTACACCTAGCATCTGTGTTCCAAAATTCATAATGATCAGTTTGTTTAGGAGTGAATCCTGTACGTACAAATATCCCTAACTTTATAAAGATAGAGATATAGTCATCTACAGACAGCTGTTTCGTCTTTTCAATACTCATCAGTGTGACTAGACGAATTGAAATTCAAACCTAGGATGCCAGTGCTTGGCATCCAGTGCACAACCAACTGGGCCACGGAATTTGTTGCTTGAAGGGGAAGAAATTACATTGTATTAAATGAAAGTATTCATTTGTTTACATTTTTTACGATACTGATAACTGATAGGATTAAATTCCATTTGCAGAAGAATCTTGCTTCATGCTAAATGAAACCCATCATTTCTTCTACCAGAGTGCTCCACCCATAGGAGAGCCTATATATCATCATATTCGGTTCAACGTTTGTTTATATTTTTTATATATATGTATAAAATATAGTCACCCACGAACAGCTGATTTGTCGTTTGAAAACTCATCAGTGTGGCTAGATGCAGCGAGATTTGAAATCTAGCTGCCATATATGAATACTAGTAAGAAGATCCGACATTACACAAGATTCAATGAGAAACTGTGTCTTTTTTCATCCAGTCAAAAGACTGTATTACTTTTTTTTAATTGAACACTCTTATAAATATAGCAACTAATATATATATATGAGACAACCATCTATGGCAACACTTCGAAGAGCATTAATGATCAGGTTCTTTCTGGCTCTCTCTCTTCTGATCTGGATCAAGTCGTGCAATGGGGGAAAAGGTGTCTGGTTACTTTTAATGCGTCAAAGACCAAGCTCCTCTCCTTTCATCACCAACGCTCTGATCCCCACTTTGTCCCAAATGAAATGAACGGCTCTTCCCTTGAGGAAGCCCACTGATTTGCTAAGCTCCTGGAACTGACCTTCTCTTCAGACTTGAAGTGGAAAACTTACATCAAATCTGTTGCTAAAACTTCTGGAAAAATGATTGGATCATTCTACCGCTCCAGAAGGTATCTCATGCCCAACACCATCTTCTACCTGTACAAGAGTCAAATACTTCCTAAGATGGGGAGGTACTGTTGCCACATTTGGGGAGGTGCTGCTCAGAGCACCCTTTCCTGCCTTAATGAAGTCCAAAATCGACTTCGAAATCTAGTGGGGCATGTCCTTTTCTATTCCTTACAGCCACTCTCTCACAGAAGAGATGTTGCTAGTCTTTCTCTGCTCTACCGTTATTTTCATGGTAGGTGCTTGACTGAGCTCAAATCTATGGACCCCCCTTGTAAAACTTTCATAATAAGAACCCGCCTAACTACTACTACTGTCAATGATTTCCCTTTCTCCCTCTGCATGCCCGAGACAAAACAAAACTTCCATGGACAGAGTTTCTTTCCTAGAACTGCCTGCTTGCGGAACACAGTGCTGCGAGCCTGCTTCCCTGCCGACTGCAATATGGTCGTCTTCAAGTCCAATATAAAACAAGTTCTTGTTGAACCATCCCCGTAAATAATCAATTTCTGCCCTGCTACAACCATCGTACCAGTGAACGCGATGTTGTCTCACCATCAACCAGTTAAACTCTTTAACCCTTAACCTCGAGTGGCCTTTGGGCCTTGATAAGCGGTGACCTTTAATGTGATATATATATATATATATATATATATATATATATATATATATATATTTCTTTATTTCTTTGTAAGATTGTGGAAAACCCCCAGCAGAATACAAAATGATAAATTTGTATCCTTATTTACATAACAGAAACTCTAACTGACATGTGGAAATGGTTAAAGATAGCAATGGTATTTTAATTTATTTCCGTCTGGCTTGCTTTCAAGTTGTAAGTTTGCCATATAGCCCTACCGTCATCGTCCGTCTGGAACCGATGATAATTTTCTCAGATTCATCGTTACCCTGCACACAAGTTTTAGAATGTGCAGCATCCACAGGTGCCATTGTGGTCAGTCGATTGACATGTATGGACTTCACACATGCATATCATGCAGAAAGAGCACCAGCAGATTCCTTAGACACAGTGCTCTCAACGATGTCGTCTGACCAGCCCTAGATATTGTTGGCTTCCTTGAACCAGTTGACCTCAACAAAGAGAATGGCAAATGGCGCAACAGCCTTACAGTGTTTCCTTTCTCAACAGGCACCTCGCTTATATGGGATGTGACTTGTGTTGACACTTTTGCGCCATCGTCAATAACGGAATTAATGACAAACCCTGGACATGTAGCAGCATCAGTGGAGAATCTCAAGCGATTAAAATACGCCAGTTTTCTTGACAGATTTGTATTCCAACCAATCGCTGTGGAGACGAGTGGTTTTGTCATGTGGGACTTTCTGAACTGTCTGCGTCTATTAATGATGCACTACACCGGAGACCATCAGGAACTGACTTCGCTTTACGAGCGCCTCTCCATTACCATTATTTACGAACGCCTCTCCATTAACATTATTCAAAGGAATGCCTTGCGCCTGCTCTTGGCCTGCCAAGCCAGCAGAACATCCGATGAAACTTGCTGATGTTCCAAATATATCAACAAAGATTTTTTTAATTTCTCAGTTGAAAAAGATTATTTCGAATCGTAGGGCAACAAAGTTAATGTTTACATGGATTTTTCAAGTTAAATCGAATAATCATCTTTTGTCGAATGTTGACTTGCGTGTTCATTGAAGAAATATTTTGTTAAAAATAATCATCTATATGAAACAAAAAGTACAGTATATATGTAAAAAAGAAGTAAATGATTGAGGGATGTGTAACTATTTACAACACCGAATGTAGAGGAAGATCTATGTCAAGCTTACGATTGTAATGAACAAAGTTCCAGACTCCTGATGCAACCCTTTACCTCCAAAAGAGTCAGCAGATCCGCCCCAAGATGGGGAGGTACTGCTGCCACATCTGGGGAGGTGCCGCTCAGAGCGTCACTCTTTGTTGCCTTGACAGAATTCAGAATCAACTTACAGCCGTTATTCACAGAAGAGACGTTGCCAATCTCTCTCTACTCTGTCGTTATTTCCATGTAAGACATTCACAGCAATTTCAATGGAAGATGCTCGACTGAGCTCCAATCTCTGGTTCATCTTTGTAAGACATTCACAGCAATTTCAATGGAAGATGCTCGACTGAGCTCCAATCTCTGGTTCATCTTTGTAAGACATTCACAGCAATTTCAATGGAAGATGCTCGACTGAGCTCCAATCTCTGGTTCATCTTTGTAAGACATTCACAGCAATTTCAATGGAAGATGCTCGACTGAGCTCCAATCTCTGGTTCATCTTTGTAAGACATTCACAGCAATTTCAATGGAAGATGCTCGACTGAGCTCCAATCTCTGGTTCATCTTTGTAAGACATTCACAGCAAGAACTCGTTTTGATACCACAACGACGACGAAAAACTATTTTTTCTCAATGTGTCTAGCATCAGGCGAAAATTCTACGAACAAAGTTTCTTCATCAAGGCTTCTGTCTGTGAACCAAATTGCCACGGGTGCCCCCCCCTCCAAATCACAACATGGCCGTCTTCAAAGCCAATGTTAACAGATTCTTATCTAGAACGATTGCTACAAATTATATTCCATCTTTAACCCTTATCCTCGAGTGGCATCTGACCTTGATAAGTGGTTACTATTTTATTAAAAAAAATAGGACTTCAGGAATGATTCTGAATACATTCTAAACATTTAAAAGAAGTTTATTAAAAATATTTATTAGCGCTTTTAACAGGAACCTGGATTGATTAAACAAAACATAAAATGTTAAAAAAAAAAATAACTAAAAGTGTCAGTGTCTCATTTCAACACATTTGCTGTATTATTCATGAAATGAAATGACAAATAGTGAAGACAATCAAACGATGAGGGTAGCCAATAACAATGTCAAATACGGTCACTTTTCTTTTGTTTCAAATTCAGTCTATATTTTCAATTTAAGTGAAACGGTACAAGCAGCTTTTAAAGCACAAATGAACCAAGTTAAGCTTTTTTTTCTAAAGAATGATTTAAAACTAAACAAGAGCAGGTCCATTCTTGATTCTCTGTCACATCAATCGGCGTATTTAAGCATGAAATATCAAAATCAACAAAAATGTGAGACGGACGGATGGACGGACAGGCTGACTCACCTAAAGATGCTTGGACTCATCTGAGATGTGGTGATTCAATCTGATGTTGATTCATGATGAAAATGATATTTCAAAAAGAAGAGTGACAGACCAACTGACAGAAAGTGCTCGACTGAGCTCCAATCTCTGGGTCCTTCTTGTACGACATTCACAGCAAGAACTCGCCTTCCTACCACAACTGCAAAGAACTTTCCTTTCTTCCTCCGTGTGACTAACATCAAACGGAATTCCATGAACAAAGTTTCTTTCCAAGAACTTCCCATTTGTGAGACTCATTATCACAGGATTGCTTCCCTGCAGGTTACAATATGATCATCTTCAAATCCAATGTATGCAAATACATGTCATAAACCGTCCTTATAAGTAATCAAATTTTTTAATTTTATTCATCATTTTCAATCCTCTCATAATATTCTTTATCATTCAACTGACAATTTATCCATTTTACTTAACTCTTATTCTTGAGTGGCTTTTAGTAAATGAAAAAAGCCAAAAAATATGTTTTAAATCCTCACTGATCGCAATTCTTTTTGTTTGATTTGATGAAAGAAATTGTATAAATCTTGACTGAATCAAAATCGAAATCGAATGGTTTCAATTGAACAATGTTATTATAACAATCCTAAAATTGAACAATGTTATTATAACAATCCTAAAATTGAACAATGTTATTATAACAATCCTAAAATTGAACAATGTTATTATAACAATCCTAAAATTGAACAATGTTATTATAACAATCCTAAAATTGAACAATGTTATTATAACAATCCTAAAATCGAACAATGTTATTATAACAATCCTAAAATTGAACAATGTTATTATAACTATCCTAAAATTGAACAATGTTATTATAACAATCCTAAAATCGAACAATGTTATTATAACAATCCTAAAATCGAACAATGTTATTATAACAATCCTAAAATTGAACAATGTTATTATAACAATCCTAAAATTGAACAATGTTATTATAACAATCCTAAAATTGAACAATGTTATTATAACAATCCTAAAATTGAACAATGTTATTATAACAATCCTAAAATTGAACAATGTTATTATAACAATCCTAAAATCGAACAATGTTATTATAACAATCCTAAAATCGAACAATGTTATTATAACAATCCTAAAATCGAACAATGTTATTATAACAATCCTAAAATCGAACAATGTTATTATAACAATCCTAAAATCGAACAATGTTATTATAACAATCCTAAAATCGAACAATGTTATTATAACAATCCTAAAATCGAACAATGTTATTATAACAATCCTAAAATCGAACAATGTTATTATAACAATCCTAAAATTGAACAATGTTATTATAACAATCCTAAAATCGAACAATGTTATTATAACAATCCTAAAATCGAACAATGTTATTATAACAATCCTAAAATTGAACAATGTTATTATAACAATCCTAAAATCGAACAATGTTATTATAACAATCCTAAAATCGAACAATGTTATTATAACAATCCTAAAATTGAACAATGTTATTATAACAATCCTAAAATTGAACAATGTTATTATAACAATCCTAAAATAAAACTGCTGATCCTTTCTTCTCTATCGAGATGTTTCTTTTCTTTTTTTATCAAGGCCCTTATTCGTGAAAAAACAATGAATTTAGAAGGCCCTTTGATTGAAGACAAAACGATTCTAGAATCATTGTTGGCCTGTCAGAGGAATGTTGAAAGGAATCGGCTAATATTGGACGAGAGCTGTTCCAAGGTACGCCACCTCGAGGAGACCTATACTCCCTATGTTCCGATGGTCATAGAAGCCGCTACAATCTACACGTCACTCAAAAATATCAGCCAAATCTTCCCGTGTTATTATATTTCTTTTGGCACTTTCATCAAACTGTTTATGAATGGATTGCAAAGCCGCACACGCGATTATGGGGAAGCAGGTAATTTAATATGATTTGTTTTCATTCTTTTTGATTATACGAAATGCAAATCCTAGAAAACAAAAATAAGATGTTTTAAACTATTTTTCTCCTATCGTAATCATTTTCATATTTGGATGCATACACCAATAAAGAAAATTAGATACAACCACATGTGGGGGGGGGGGTCAAATTTTCCATGATTCTGTTATCACTTTTAGTAAATTCCATTTTCGTTATTTTCTAATTTTATGATGTTCATCGTCATCCTCCCCCCTTTACGGGTGGTGCCTCTTCTAATTTCTACATCAAAAATATTTGTCTACCCTCCCATGTCCACTTTAGAAATAGTCCCTCGTTCAATTTTTACAGCAACACTAATTGTCTATTTTCCCATGTCTATTATAGCAATGATCTCTGTTAGATGAAACAGATTTCATCTAGATAAATATAGTTAAAAAATAAAATAAATATGAAAATTTTTATATTTAAAAGGGAAGTAATTCTTTGTCCAGGGTTATCTTCCATGCCTCAAAGAGATTTTCAGAGTGATTATGTTCCTTTGCACTTTTGGACCATCTGACATTTTTGATTGGACATGTCGCACAGCACCTTTCAATTTATATGTCTAAATTAATAAGTAATTCTTCTTTAGTTGTAAATATGTAAAAAATATTATTTGTTGATCTATACAGAAGAGTTTTTATTCAATTCATGTTTTATATTCATCCCATATCTCACAAATATCACCACTTCAAATAGCACCACTTCAAATAGCACCACTTCAAATAGCACCACTTCAAATAGCACCACTTCACTTCAACTGGGAGAGATAAACAAAGATAAACAAACCATTTTTCACTGGACGAATATTGAAGAAAAGAAATTGTTTTAAAAGGATTTATATATATCATCATTAAGATGCCACATAAAATGGATTTTTATGCCATTGGATTTCTACATTTGAGTGAATTCAGCAGTAAAAGCTGAAAAATGTGAATTTTTGTGAACAAAAATTAAATATATGAGATTTTTATTTGAAAAAAAATGGTCGATGGCTAGACCCAGAAAATATTTTAGCTATTAAAAAAAATGCTGGCACCAACAAATATTAAAACTTTACACTCTTTTCCTGCCATGATTAGCAACTACAGTGCATTTTTGCCAGAACTTCGAGTTCGAACATCTCTCAATCTTTTTAAAAGAATGAACATAGTTGAACATAGTTGAATGAACTCAGTAGACCATTTCCATGGTCTACTGAGTGTCAGTTTGTCTTTGGAGATTAAATCATTACTTTCTTCAGATATGTTGCTCACACACTACAACCCATCCATGGATATCTTTATTGTTCTTGATGCATCTGATTATGGTGTTAGAGCTGTCACTTCACATAGCTTTCCCCAATGGCAGCCAAAAAGCAATAGCTCATGCATCCAAGTCACTGACACCTGCCAATAGAAAATCTAGTCAGATAGAGAAGGACGCATTGGCGATAATTTTTGCCACAAAAAAATTTCACCAGATGTTATATAGACATCATTTTACCTAGATCACAGATCATAAACCTCTTGTTAGCATTTTGTGATCCAAGAAAGGTATCCCAGTCTATACAGCTAACCGTCTGCAAAGACGGGCCACTATGCTGTTGGATTATGATTTCTCCATCAGATATTGTTTAATTGATGCAATCAGATATGCAGATGTTTTGTCTAGACTCATGGATAAGCGAAGCAAAGTGAAAGAGGATTCTGTCATTTCAGCATTATCTGTGGAACCAGAACTTATTTCAGTGCTCACATCAATTGTCAGAGCACTGCCAATTACTTCACAGACGATCTGCGAGGCTACAGCTTCCGACCCCTTACTCCAGGCAATGTTGAACTTTCACCATACAAAATAACCTAAGGAATGTAAAGATAAAAACCTTCAACCCTTCTTTCAGCATCAATCATCACTGTCTGAGGTTGATCGGTGTATTTTTTTTGTAGAACGCATGATTATTCCATTAAAATTATAAAATTGTGTATTCAAACAATTTTATTTGGGACATCAAAGTATTAGCCAGATAAAAGCTTTATCTATTGGGTAAACATAGACAAACAATTAGAAGACCTGAGCCATAACTATTTAAAATGTCAGTTAGCTGTAAAAGCTCCGAGAAAAGCAAAACTTTTTTCTTGGTCTATTCCGGATTCACCCTGGTCTCGTCTTCACATTGACTTTGCAGGATCCATTGATGGAAAATGCTTTCTACTACTCGTAGATGCCTACAGTAAATGACCTGAAATGTACCTTGGACGTACGCCACCATTTCACCCTTAATCCAATGGATAGGCTGAGCGTTTTGTGGATACATTTAAGAGAGCGCTCTTAAAACTCAAACTACTTCAGAAATCTTAGAGATATTCCGTGAAAGTTATAGAGCTACACCAAACCTAAATACCCCGAATTGTAGTTCACCAGCTGAACCAGAAAATCTGTTAACCAATGGATGTCATTCGTTCAGCTGCGAAAACTTGTCACAAGAGAAACATACAAATGGAACGGCAGTTCGACCGTCATCATGGTGCAGTAAGTCACACTTTCAAACCGGGACAAAAAGTCTAAGCAAAAGACTATCGGAATGGCAAAGAGAAGTGAACACGAAGTTACATCTTATACTGAAGCAGCAATATCATTTATGATGTAAGTGTGCAAACTTCTGTTTGTGGTTTGACATACGAATCAATTGCAACCATTGTATTTCAAAGAAGCCAACATGCAGGACACGCAGAATAATACTTTTCCACTAGAGATACTATTAAATAAATTTGATTTGCCTAAATAATGCACTCCAGTAAGGCAAAACGAACACCCTAGAACTCAACTGGAGATATTCACTTTAGCAATGGTCCTCTTCCAATTTCTACATCAGCAATATTTGTCTACCCTCACATGTCCACTTTAGCAATGGCCCCCCCTCTTCCAATTTCTACATCAACAATATTTGTCTACCCTCACATGTCCACTTTAGCAATAGTCTCCATTCAAATTTCTACATCAACAACAGTTGTCATATTTTTACATTGTTTGTTGTACTTTGCTATTTTTGCCAATAAATTTGATGTAATCTGGATTATTTTTTATTGATTTATTTGAGTTGCATTTCTTGAATATTTGGAGCTGGAATTTGCTATATACTTAAATTTAAATTTCGTTTGGATCCATCCAATTTAAAATCATCAACATTAAAAATAATACTGTGCAATTGTTTTCCACAATACTAAGTGAACACTACTTGCTCATACCACAGGTCCCGATGTTTTTGACAGTCAACTACCATGATCTGGAAGCATTATTAAGACCATAGACACATTTATCTGGAGGTAATTCATGGGTACGTTAGCTTCAGAGTGGAACGGGAGTAGACAATCCTTTCAAAATCATTACATTTTTGCAAGAAGTCAGTTTTTTACTCCATGGTCTTGCAAATCCATTTCAAGGCTAATATGATGGTTAAGAGAATGCGCCAAAAAAGTTGGGCAAGTCCATCTCAAGGCTAATATGATGGTTAAGAGAATGCGCCAAAAAGTTGGGCAAGTCCATCTCAAGGCTAATATGATGGTTAAGAGAATGCGCCAAAAAAGTTGGGCAAGTCCATCTCAAGGCTAATATGATGGTTAAGAGAATGCGCCAAAAAAGTTGGGCAAGACCATCTCAAGGATAATATGATGGTTAAGAGAATGCGCCAAAAAAGTTGGGCAATATCTACGAATGGTTTAGGCACCTTTATGCTGAAATCCTTCAGCAATGAACCTTGTTTCGATAACAGATTAATGTTTGAGTAACGTTTGTTGTAGAATGCAAATTAAATAAGATTAGATTTTCACGTCACTTTTAAACAGGATATTCACCAATTAACATCGTTTTTAAACCTGAATTCTTTTTTGTTAAATATTGTGTTTGTATAATGAAGAGAATAAGTATCATAATGTGCCGCATTTATTGTGATGCATTTTATAAAACGTTGTTTTGTTTAGGTGACCCGAAATCAAGAGCAAGTGAATTATTGCACGCAGCAACGACTTCTATATTTGAGTTTGTATCCATCATGATGTTTGAAGAGCATTTAACTGTGTTTTATTTGGGATTCACTTTGGAGAGATTTTTGAAGAACAAGATGGCGACTGAAGTAGAAATTGGGATTTTTGTCAATGGCTTCAACATTAAAAAGAATAGCATTGACTCATTGCTCATCGAAAAAGCCAGCTGGATTTCAGAACAGGTGATTATTTTGCAAAAGGATTATTTTCTAAGTTTCGTACAAGTTCACAATAAACCTTTTGTTTGCTTTGACTGTTTTATCACATATTTTTGTGTTATTTACAATAAGTCAGTGAAGATGAACTGCTATTTTACCCATTCAGTCAGGAGAAAGTGGCTGTTTTGTGTCTTTCTGAATGGTGTTAATGTGTAATTGAATTAGCAAAGAGACATAGAAGAAAGCCATTGGTTGAAAGTTGCATCTGCTATGGCGTTAGTAATGGTGACTAAGAGTTATGTCCTCTTTACTAATTGGATATTTTGTGAATTGGATATTTTGTGAATTGGATATTTTGTGAATTGAATATTTTGTGAATTGGATATTTTGTGAATTGGATATTTCGTAAATTGGATATTTCGTGAATTGGATATTTCGTGAATTGGATATTTAGCTTATTCAAATAGTTTGTGGTTCTGACATATTTGCATAGGTTTTATGGACCTTCATTTTTATGTGATCAGTATAATGATTTTAAGCGCAAAAGAAACGATGGTTTGAGAGTAAAACTGGCTTCTTTATTACCATCTAGATTGGCAACCTTTTTTACAAGTCACCCTGATCTAGTCTCTAACCCTAACCGTAAACCCTGATCTAGTCTCTAACCCTAACCGTAAACCCTGATCTAGTCTCTAACCCTAACCGTAAACCCTGATCTAGTCTCTAACCCTAACCGTAAACCCTGATCTAGTCTCTAACCCTAACCGTAAACCCTGATCTAGTCTCTAACCCTAACCGTAAACCCTGATCTAATCTCTAACCCTAACCGTAAACCCTGATCTAGTCTCTAACCCTAACCGTAAACCCTGATCTAGTCTCTAACCCTAACCGTAAACCCTGATCTAGTCTCTAACCCTAACCGTAAACCCTGATCTAGTCTCTAACCCTAACCGTAAACCCTGATCTAGTCTCTAACCCTAACCTTAAACCCTGATCTAGTCTCTAACCCTAACCGTAAACCCTGATCTAGTCTCTAACCCTAACCGTAAACCCTGATCTAGTCTCTAACCCTAACCGTAAACCCTGATCTAGTCTCTAACCCTAACCTTAAACCCTGATCTAGTCTCTAACCCTAACCGTAAACCCTGATCTAGTCTCTAACCCTAACCGTAAACCCTGATCTAGTCTCTAACCCTAACCTTAAACCCTGATCTAGTCTCTAACCCTAACCGTAAACCCTGATCTAGTCTCTAACCCTAACCGTAAACCCTGATCTAGTCTCTAACCCTAACCGTAAACCCTGATCTAGTCTCTAACCCTAACCGTAAACCCTGATCTAGTCTCTAACCCTAACCGTAAACCCTGATCTAGTCTCTAACCCTAACCGTAAACCCTGATCTAGTCTCTAACCCTAACCGTAAACCCTGATCTAGTCTCTAACCCTAACCGTAAACCCTGATCTAGTCTCTAACCCTAACCGTAAACCCTGATCTAGTCTCTAACCCTAACCGTAAACCCTGATCTAGTCTCTAACCCTAACCGTAAACCCTGATCTAGTCTCTAACCCTAACCGTAAACCCTGATCTAGTCTCTAACCCTAACCGTAAACCCTGATCTAGTCTCTAACCCTAACCGTAAACCCTGATCTAGTCTCTAACCCTAACCGTAAACCCTGATCTAATCTCTAACCCTAACCTTAAACCCTGATCTAGTCTCTAACCCTAACCGTAAACCCTGATCTAATCTCTAACCCTAACCTTAAACCCTGATCTAGTCTCTAACCCTAACCGTAAACCCTGATCTAATCTCTAACCCTAACCGTAAACCCTGATCTAATCTCTAACCCTAACCTTAAACCCTGATCTAGTCTCTAACCCTAACCGTAAACCCTGATCTAATCTCTAACCCTAACCTTAAACCCTGATCTAGTCTCTAACCCTAACCGTAAACCCTGATCTAATCTCTAACCCTAACCTTAAACCCTGATCTAGTCTCTAACCCTAACCGTAAACCCTGATCTAATCTCTAACCCTAACCGTAAACCCTGATCTAATCTCTAACCCTAACCGTAAACCCTGATCTAGTCTCTAACCCTAACCGTAAACCCTGATCTAATCTCTAACCCTAACCGTAAACCCTGATCTAGTCTCTAACCCTAACCGTAAACCCTGATCTAATCTCTAACCCTAACCTTAAACCCTGATCTAGTCTCTAACCCTAACCGTAAACCCTGATCTAGTCTCTAACCCTAACCGTAAACCCTGATCTAGTCTCTAACCCTAACCGTAAACCCTGATCTAGTCTCTAACCCTAACCGTAAACCCTGATCTAGTCTCTAACCCTAACCGTAAACCCTGATCTAGTCTCTAACCCTAACCGTAAACCCTGATCTAGTCTCTAACCCTAACCGTAAACCCTGATCTAGTCTCTAACCCTAACCGTAAACCCTGATCTAGTCTCTAACCCTAACCGTAAACCCTGATCTAGTCTCTAACCCTAACCGTAAACCCTGATCTAGTCTCTAACCCTAACCGTAAACCCTGATCTAGTCTCTAACCCTAACCCTAACCGTAAACCCTGATCTAGTCTCTAACCCTAACCTTAAACCCTGATCTAGTCTCTAACCCTAACTGTAAACCCTGATCTAATCTCTAACCCTAACCGTAAACCCTGATCTAGTCTCTAACCCTAACCGTAAACCCTGATCTAGTCTCTAACCCTAACCTTAAACCCTGATCTAGTCTCTAACCCTAACCGTAAACCCTGATCTAGTCTCTAACCCTAACCGTAAACCCTGATCTAGTCTCTAACCCTAACCGTAAACCCTGATCTAGTCTCTAACCCTAACCGTAAACCCTGATCTAGTCTCTAACCCTAACCGTAAACCCTGATCTAGTCTCTAACCCTAACCGTAAACCCTGATCTAGTCTCTAACCCTAACCGTAAACCCTGATCTAGTCTCTAACCCTAACCGTAAACCCTGATCTAGTCTCTAACCCTAACCGTAAACCCTGATCTAGTCTCTAACCCTAACCGTAAACCCTGATCTAGTCTCTAACCCTAACCGTAAACCCTGATCTAGTCTCTAACCCTAACCGTAAACCCTGATCTAGTCTCTAACCCTAACCGTAAACCCTGATCTAGTCTCTAACCCTAACCGTAAACCCTGATCTAGTCTCTAACCCTAACCGTAAACCCTGATCTAATCTCTAACCCTAACCTTAAACCCTGATCTAGTCTCTAACCCTAACCGTAAACCCTGATCTAATCTCTAACCCTAACCTTAAACCCTGATCTAGTCTCTAACCCTAACCGTAAACCCTGATCTAATCTCTAACCCTAACCGTAAACCCTGATCTAATCTCTAACCCTAACCTTAAACCCTGATCTAGTCTCTAACCCTAACCGTAAACCCTGATCTAATCTCTAACCCTAACCTTAAACCCTGATCTAGTCTCTAACCCTAACCGTAAACCCTGATCTAATCTCTAACCCTAACCTTAAACCCTGATCTAGTCTCTAACCCTAACCGTAAACCCTGATCTAATCTCTAACCCTAACCGTAAACCCTGATCTAATCTCTAACCCTAACCGTAAACCCTGATCTAGTCTCTAACCCTAACCGTAAACCCTGATCTAATCTCTAACCCTAACCGTAAACCCTGATCTAGTCTCTAACCCTAACCGTAAACCCTGATCTAATCTCTAACCCTAACCTTAAACCCTGATCTAGTCTCTAACCCTAACCGTAAACCCTGATCTAGTCTCTAACCCTAACCGTAAACCCTGATCTAGTCTCTAACCCTAACCGTAAACCCTGATCTAGTCTCTAACCCTAACCGTAAACCCTGATCTAGTCTCTAACCCTAACCGTAAACCCTGATCTAGTCTCTAACCCTAACCGTAAACCCTGATCTAGTCTCTAACCCTAACCGTAAACCCTGATCTAGTCTCTAACCCTAACCGTAAACCCTGATCTAGTCTCTAACCCTAACCGTAAACCCTGATCTAGTCTCTAACCCTAACCGTAAACCCTGATCTAGTCTCTAACCCTAACCGTAAACCCTGATCTAGTCTCTAACCCTAACCGTAAACCCTGATCTAGTCTCTAACCCTAACCTTAAACCCTGATCTAGTCTCTAACCCTAACTGTAAACCCTGATCTAATCTCTAACCCTAACCTTAAACCCTGATCTAGTCTCTAACCCTAACCGTAAACCCTGATCTAATCTCTAACCCTAACCTTAAACCCTGATCTAGTCTCTAACCCTAACCGTAAACCCTGATCTAATCTCTAACCCTAACCTTAAACCCTGATCTAGTCTCTAACCCTAACCGTAAACCCTGATCTAATCTCTAACCCTAACCTTAAACCCTGATCTAGTCTCTAACCCTAACCGTAAACCCTGATCTAATCTCTAACCCTAACCTTAAACCCTGATCTAGTCTCTAACCCTAACCGTAAACCCTGATCTAATCTCTAACCCTAACCTTAAACCCTGATCTAGTCTCTAACCCTAACCGTAAACCCTGATCTAATCTCTAACCCTAACCTTAAACCCTGATCTAGTCTCTAACCCTAACCGTAAACCCTGATCAAATCTCTAACCCTAACCTTAAACCCTGATCTAGTCTCTAACCCTAACCGTAAACCCTGATCTAATCTCTAACCCTAACCGTAAACCCTGATCTAATCTCTAACCCTAACCGTAAACCCTGATCTAGTCTCTAACCCTAACCGTAAACCCTGATCTAATCTCTAACCCTAACCTTAAACCCTGATCTAGTCTCTAACCCTAACCGTAAACCCTGATCTAATCTCTAACCCTAACCGTAAACCCTGATCTAATCTCTAACCCTAACCGTAAACCCTGATCTAATCTCTAACCCTAACCTTAAACCCTGATCTAGTCTCTAACCCTAACCTTAAACCCTGATCTAGTCTCTAACCCTAACCGTAAACCCTGATCTAGTCTCTAACCCTAACCTTAAACCCTGATCAAGTCTCTAACCCTAACCTTAAACCCTGATCTAGTCTCTAACCCTAACCGTAAACCCTGATCTAATCTCTAACCCTAACCGTAAACCCTGATCTAATCTCTAACCCTAACCGTAAACCCTGATCTAATCTCTAACCCTAACCTTAAACCCTGATCTAGTCTCTAACCCTAACCGTAAACCCTGATCTAATCTCTAACCCTAACCTTAAACCCTGATCTAGTCTCTAACCCTAACCGTAAACCCTGATCTAATCTCTAACCCTAACCGTAAACCCTGATCTAATCTCTAACCCTAACCGTAAACCCTGATCTAATCTCTAACCCTAACCGTAAACCCTGATCTAGTCTCTAACCCTAACCGTAAACCCTGATCTAGTCTCTAACCCTAACCGTAAACCCTGATCTAATCTCTAACCCTAACCTTAAACCCTGATCTAGTCTCTAACCCTAACCGTAAACCCTGATCTAGTCTCTAACCCTAACCATAAACCCTGATCTAGTCTCTAACCCTAACCTTAAACCCTGATCTAGTCTCTAACCCTAACCTTAAACCCTGATCTAGTCTCTAACCCTAACCGTAAACCCTGATCTAGTCTCTAACCCTAACCGTAAACCCTGATCTAGTCTCTAACCCTAACCTTAAACCCTGATCTAGTCTCTAACCCTAACCGTAAACCCTGATCTAGTCTCTAACCCTAACCGTAAACCCTGATCTAATCTCTAACCCTAACCTTAAACCCTGATCTAGTCTCTAACCCTAACCGTAAACCCTGATCTAGTCTCTAACCCTAACCGTAAACCCTGATCTAGTCTCTAACCCTAACCGTAAACCCTGATCTAGTCTCTAACCCTAACCTTAAACCCTGATCTAGTCTCTAACCCTAACCGTAAACCCTGATCTAGTCTCTAACCCTAACCTTAAACCCTGATCTAGTTTCTAACCCTAACCTTAAACCCTGATCTAGTCTCTAACCCTAACCTTAAACCCTGATCTAGTCTCTAACCCTAACCTTAAACCCTGATCTAGTCTCTAACCCTAACCGTAAACCCTGATCTAGTCTCTAACCCTAACCTTAAACCCTGATCTAGTCTCTAACCCTAACCGTAAACCCTGATCTAGTCTCTAACCCTAACCGTAAACCCTGATCTAGTCTCTAACCCTAACCGTAAACCCTGATCTAATCTCTAACCCTAACCGTAAACCCTGATCTAGTCTCTAACCCTAACCGTAAACCCTGATCTAGTCTCTAACCCTAACCTTAAACCCTGATCTAGTCTCTAACCCTAACCGTAAACCCTGATCTAGTTTCTAACCCTAACCTTAAACCCTGATCTAGTTTCTAACCCTAACCTTAAACCCTGATCTAGTTTCTAACCCTAACCTTAAACCCTGATCTAGTCTCTAACCCTAACCTTAAACCCTGATCTAGTTTCTAACCCTAACCTTAAACCCTGATCTAGTCTCTAACCCTAACCGTAAACCCTGATCTAGTCTCTAACCCTAACCTTAAACCCTGATCTAGTTTCTAACCCTAACCTTAAACCCTGATCTAGTCTCTAACCCTAACCTTAAACCCTGATCTAGTTTCTAACCCTAACCTTAAACCCTGATCTAGTCTCTAACCCTAACCGTAAACCCTGATCTAGTCTCTAACCCTAACCTTAAACCCTGATCTAGTCTCTAACCCTAACCTTAAACCCTGATCTAGTTTCTAACCCTAACCTTAAACCCTGATCTAGTCTCTAACCCTAACCGTAAACCCTGATCTAGTCTCTAACCCTAACCTTAAACCCTGATCTAGTCTCTAACCCTAACCTTAAACCCTGATCTAGTCTCTAACCCTAACCGTAAACCCTGATCTAGTCTCTAACCCTAACCTTAAACCCTGATCTAGTCTCTGTTGTCTGTGTATGATTTGCATGATGACATTGTTACCAAGTGGAAATCAACCAGATTGTTGTCTATTTGCCAATCAGACTATTAACTATTGACCAATCATGACATGGATGTACATATATAGATAAGTATGAATCTATGAGATTCACACGTCACTGTATAAATAGCAGTGCTGACAGCTTACAAAACGGACTGGAGATTTTATTTATTTAAGGACGAGAGAGATTATTTGGAGTTGGTAGAAAAGATGCAAAAAAGTGAAATCTATTTGGTTGACACATGAAATTAATAAATATGCTGGCGTTAGTGAACTCGTCTTACCGCCAATTTCATAGTCTATCGCAGCTGACATTATACAATCTCAACCCTCTGTGACATATCTTTGCATATGTTATTTTTTTTGGGGGGGGGGGGGGGATGTGTCCTCGCATCTTTATGAAAGGCTTCATCAATCAGTCTGTGTTTCCTGCTTCAATTTGAAATACCATTTTTATTACAAGACGCACAAATTGAATGGCATATTTGATTTTAGAAGCGTCTAAGCATCTCTACGATAAGCTCTGTCTGTCTGTCAGTTTAAAATTTTCATCATTAAACGCACAGGTTGAACGGATCCATTTGAAGAATACCTTTCTTGTCTTTTATCAGAACAGATGTTACCTTGATTGCAAGAATTAGGAGTGGATGGAGTAAGTTCAGGGAACTTCTGCCATTACTAACCAGCAGAGTGTTACTCGACCAAGAGAAGAGTCTATCAGGCATGTGTATGTAGTGTGATGATGTATGGAAGTGAAACCTGGCCAGTGAGGGTTGAAGACATGCGTTGTATGGAAAGAAATGATATAAGAATGATACGCTGGATGTGTAATGTGAGTCTTAAAAGCAGGCTTAGATCTGATGACCTCATTAAATCTGAACAGTATAGGGAGATGTGTGCAGAACAGGAGACTTCGATGGTATGGCCACGTTGAAAGAATGGATGAGAATTCTTGGGTTAGTATATGTAGAGTAGTTGAGGTAGCAGGATCAGTTCACAGAGGAAGGCCAAGAAAAACATGTTATAAGAATGCACTTGAGATAAAGAGGGATAAATAAAGACCTGGCCAAAGATAGGTTAGTTTAGAAGTCAGTTTCTTAAAGCTGTCCAACACATGCCAGCATGTAAAACGGATATTAAACCGAATACAAGATGTCAGTTTTGACTCAAAAAGAGTTTTAAATTTAATGTAGACAAAAGTAATTTTTAAGGATTTCAATTCCCGTGTAAAATGAAGCGTAACCGAAACAAAGTGAACAATGAAATCGATTTCTGTCGATGACGCTGCGTATTAACTATTATTGAATGGCATGATTTTTCTACGGAGCTGTCAACATAGGAACTTCAAAACAACATTCACCCAACAGATCTTTTTGCGTAACGGATAAAGTGCTAAGTAATAATCAGTTATAAAGTGACAGTCTTTTGGAGGTTGAAGGTTCAATCCTCAGTGCGGGCGATACTAAGAATACAATTATGAATTACTTAAGATTTCTACGCGGTCATGGCTGACGGAACGAGAGCAAGCTACCCCCGTGGATTAAATAAAGGGTTCCATTTGAAATTTTGTACAGATTCCTGAGTTCGATAAAATGCACCTGATGAAGGTCAGAGGTTACATCGGCCGAAACGTTGTGAGAATAACATTCAAGATGAGAAGAGTAGTCCGAACAATCCAAATAATACAAATTATCAATCCTCATCTCAAAAATTGTGAAACATAAAAGATTCAAGTTATCTGCATCTAATTCACTGTAAACCGTGTTCATATGTGTCTTGTACACGTATGTGTCTTGTACACGTATGTGTCTTGTACACGTATGTGTCTTGTATACGTGCTAAGGTGAATCGATCCAATAACCTTTCTTTCGGAATGACAGATGCTAAAGAAATAACAAAAAATGTAATACTTTTCTATTAAAGGTTATTTTCTCAAAGTTGTCACGCTACAATCATGTCCGCCACATATTTCAGATTTGGTCAAATTTGGATGAAAATCTAATCACTAGTTTCCGATGCGTCCTTTCATCTCTATTGAGAGGCTTGGTCGGTCAGTCTGTCAAGCTTAAACTATCGTTTTCTTTTGTTTTGTTTTTTTATTTATGGAGATCGCTCCAGACAAGGCATGAAGCCACTTGATGTAAAGAGCTAAAAACATTACTACTTCAAGGTCAGAAATGAAAACAAAAATATTTGGAAACACATAAATAAATATGGGAAGAATCAAAAAGTTTTCAGTGATTTTCTGTTTTTTTGTAACTTTAATAAGTTTTTTTTTTTATCTAATTGTGGTCAAATATCAAGTGGACAAGGAATGTTTTTTAATGGAAATCGCTCCAGACAAGGCATGAAGCCACTTGATGTAAGGAGCTAAAAAAACCTATTTCAAGGTAAAAAATTAACCAACGAAAGAAAACAGCAATTCTTCCCCCCTTTGTCAGAAACATCGCTCATTGAATGTGAGGACTAAAGGACAAAATAAGGGAAGCGAGAGTTCATCCTTAAACTCACTGATTGAATATAGGAGGCTCTGTCCCTCGGTCAATGTGTCATGCTTAAGTTTGCAATATAAGTTTCATTGCTAAATGCTAAGATTTGATGAACACATGTTATTTTTTGTTGTTCAGGTGTGGACAGAATGTTGCCTTTTGGAGGAAATGCTGGATGCCTTCAACGGTTTAAGGAACTCTCTTCTCTCACCGTCGATGTCCAAACAATGGAAAGAATATTTTAAGGTGAGTCTGTATTTTATTCAAACAAAATACTTGAATTTTCTGTCTTTTTTGTGATATTATTACTCTCTCGGAGATTGGTTTGTTCTACAAAATATCAAATCTTTTTAGGGTTTTAATCCTTGTCCTTGAGTGGCTTTTAGTCTTAATAAATGGTAACTCATTAATAATTTAAAAAAAAATGCCAAAACTTATTACCTATGGGAAATGATCAGTGTAAACACTTATTTGAATACAAGTTGCTATTTTAACTCCATCTGGAGAGAGGGGAGTGTTCATACCTTTACTCAATAATGTTACAATGTTAATTAATGCCACAGATCTGATTGAATCTGAACTCAGCTTTGGCAATTCCATATTCCACATTGGTATCCATTGTAACACTCGTGTCACTCTCTGAAAGAGGTTGACCACACAGAGATTAAGCAGAACCAATTCAAAAAAGAAACATTTTCAAACTAATTTTACTTTTAAGTGGAATATTAATAAATAAAATCTTACACAATTTGATTTCCCCCCATTTGTGAGTCCAAGTTTGATGTGCCATCAGTCGTTCTCCGTTAAATGTCAGATTTGTACGGATGAAACTTTGTCTTTTTTAAGATATGGCTGATGCTTGATTTTGGAACACCCAACTCCATGAATGTTGTGCAAAGTGTTTGGGTTGAGACGCTTTAGCATAAAACTTAGACATGAGTTTCCATGGCTAATAGCATCCTATATCTCTACAAAGCCACCATCCGCTCATGCATGGCGTATTGTTGCCACATCTGGGCTGGGGCAGCATTAGCCTTTACCTCTTAGACAGGATCCAAAAAAGAGTCTCTAATCTAATAGGTCCCACACTGTCTACCAAACTCCAGCCCCTGTCTCATCGCTGCAATGTCGCATCCCTGTGCTTGTTGCACAAGTACTTCAATGGAAGGTGCTCCGTTGAACTTACTGCACTTGTGCCCCCTCAACGTTAATACCTCTGACCAACCCGACAATCAGCAAAATCCCACCCTTTCACTGTAGAGGTTCCCAAATACCGGAAGGATTTCTACTCTACTAGCTTCCTTCCTCGAACTGCTAGCCTTTGGAAATTCCTCCCGGCTCCCAGTTTCTCAGACTGTATTTACATACAGAAATCTAAATGTAATGTAAACAAACATCTCGTTGCACAATTCCCCACTTAGGGTGCCCCTGTAAGTATGGCCCCTAATCCACAGTAGGCCCTTCCGTCTCACTGGCAATGTGCCCCCTTGTGTTGGGGGTGAATTAAAGTAAAAACAAAAACACTCTGCCAATCGATTAATTGGTCACGCTTAAGTTTAAAATAACATTTTTTCCTTCGCTAAATGCGCCGGTTGAATGAACTCCGACTCGTTTTTCACTCGTTTTTCAGTTTCTAATGCAGACTAACCCTAACCCCGTACGTAATCTTCCACCACTTCACAGCAGCAGCAGCAGGAGTGGTATCTGATCCCCCCTTCAAAGGCATCGCAGGTGGGGGTGGATATCATTTCACCATTTCTTCCCCTTCATCTAGCCAACCCAAAATGCTGTCCATACATGTCTTCAAGAAATTTATACCAAACCCATATCATTTTGTTTTCATATTTAGTCTCCAACCCACCTTTCTTGTCGTCGACGTCTTCTTTCCAATTACCGACTTCCATTCCCTGCCCTTAACATTTATTCTCTCGCTCCCTTGCTACACACATACAACGACCCACCTCTTCAGAAAATCTACCCTGGCTGTTGCTGTTTTTTTTTCTTTACCTGAACGGTGTTAGGTAATCTCCCACCCAGAATTCCTACTTTCACAACCTCACCCTCTTCGTATAACTCTCTCTCTCTTTGTTCCCACCCAAAAATGATGAGCATCTAACAAGAAAAGAGACAAAAAAAAAATAGCCGCGTGTGTGTGTGTGTGTGTGTGCTAAAAAGCGGCAATATTTACTCACTAGAGACGAGGAATGCTGTAGTGCACCGAGCAGACACACATATTCCACGATTACAGCGTTACATTTCTCGCTCTCTCTCACTTTGCACTATTTTTTTTTTTTTTTGTTACTTTGATGATTCAACAGATTAATGCAAATGCTTATTTATTGAAATCGTAACGCGTATGTGCATATGACGCGGTTCTATAATACTAGCAAATATATGCACTCAGAACTGGCGAATGTCAGCAGCCTATGGGAATATATATATGTATGTATGTATGTGTGTGTGTGTGTGTGTGTGTGTGTGTGTATTTTTATGTAATTGTTTTATTTGTGATTTCGGCGTTTGTTGTTTTTGTTATACTGCTTTATCAATTGTTTCACTTCCTAAGTGATAAAAATGCAGAAAATTATATTATTAGTCGCCCATAACTTTATAGGACATATTTTTCGTTAATATATATATTTATATTAATTTTTTACGTACATAAAAGTAATCCACGGACACATGTTTCTGGCTCACAAAAAAAAAAATCGTACATGTTTCCAGGCAAGGCGTCATAGCTTGGGTGTAAAACGCCAGACTATTAACATCAGCATTGAAGGTTCGATCCTTGTCTAAGTTAGCCATGCTGATTACGGCTGTGAGCCAGAAACACGTGTCCATGGATTACTTTTATGTAGGTATAAAATTAATTAAAATATGTGTATAATATATATATATATATATATATATATATATATATATATAGCTAATTACGTTTATATATTTGTGTGTAGAGGATTCACTCCTAAACTAATTAAACGATCATTACGATTTTTTTATACGTGTAAGGGGTTCAAATGAGAATTATATTTAGTTTGATTAAGTTTTATGCAAAGGGAGTAAAAAAATGGGGTGGAGGCCCTTCATGAAAATTCAGATAATACCTCTGATTTTTATGAAATGTTAACAATAAATATTAGACATCAATTAATAAATATTAGACATCAATTAATAAATATTAGACATCAATTAATAAATATTCCCCAAATCTCATTTTCTTTGGAGTATTTTAGAGGGTTTTTAGGGTGGGGCATAAGTATGGGCACAATCTCCCAGTTTAAAATTTAAATATATCAGATATACATATTTTTAACACGATTTAAAAAAAAGAAGATTTTTGTCAATGCATTTACAAAAATAATAGAAAAAAAATAATATTACGGATTGCATCGTCGTCGTCGTCGTCGATTTAATGTCCGTTTTACATGCTGACATGTGTATATGCCCTCTTATTTCCTATAAGTTTAATAAAAACGATATTTTACTTTTTTGATTTGTCCTGCATACATTTGACATGATTTCGGTTGTTCTGTCACGCTCAAGTTTGCAAAGATTGAAATTAATGCATCTGCAGAATGGATCGGGTCTTTTTAAATCTCAGCCAACCCTTCCGATGATCAGGAATTATCGGATCATTCTCATGGCTCAAATCTTTATAAATCACTAGAAACGTGTGAACTTTATCGACCAAATTTGTTCGTAGCAGAATATTCTTTTGTATTTTCACCAATTTCTCTGTCTTCATTAATAAATGATTTTTATTACCAGACTAGATCTAAAGTTCACCATTATTTGTGCCACTTTCATTCTATTCAGTAATTCATAAACTGTAACATATTTCTTAAGAAATTCTTTGTGAATAACTACAAGTAATAAGTCTCTTTATAATATAATCTATAATATAATATAATCTATAATATAATATAATATATAATAAGATATTATCCGTAGAGATCATATAGAACTAAAGCTATCTATTATTTTGCTATCTAATTTAGATATATGTTTACGTTGTGTACGAACACACTATGTAAATTAGATGGAAAGAGAGAGTCACTATTGCTCTAAATGCTCACAGAGACATTAAAAAGTGAGAAAGGGTGAGAGAAATACATAGATCTTAGTGAGAAAGAGTGAGAGAAATACAAAGATCTTAGTGAGAAAGGGTGAGAGAAATACATAGATCTTAGTGAGAAAGGGTGAGAGAAATACATAGATCTTAGTGAGAAAGGGTGAGAGAAATACATAGATCTTAGTGAGAAAGGGTGAGAGAAATACATAGATCTTAGTGAGAAAGGGTGAGAGAAATACATAGATCTTAGTGAGAAAGGGTGAGAGAAATACATAGATCTTAGTGAGAAATGGTTGACTGGTTCAGCTAATTACAAATTACAACTAATTAGAAAAATTAAAATAGATTTAAAAAAAAAAATATATATAACTCAATCCCAGAACTAAGCAATATTTTAGCATGTATTGTGTGCCATTAAGCTATATAGGAAAAAAGTCTTAAGGAAACAAAGATTGACGACTCTGTAAATTTTAAGAATCTTATTTTTATAAGAAAAATGTTGCGTTTCGTACTTGGATGTTTACAGTTCAACGGTGGAAACTGCCGCGTAATTCGTGCACACAACAGCGAGCAAAACTCTTTCATCTTTCACGATAAATTTGAAATTGGATTCAAGTCGTGAGATTGATTAGACTATTTCACAGGTCAGCATGAATTACCTTTCAAGATCACCTGATGCATTCATGCACGGTTCATGGTGCGTTTAATCCCAAAGTCACCTCATACCATTCAAAGAGAAACACAACCAAACAAACCATCAGACTTCAGGGAGAACAAGTGGCATAATGGATACCGATTCAAGCTATGCAATCAGTTAAGCAGAGTTCAAATCTAATCCGATCCACTACATTCACTTATTCTGTAATACTTTTGAGGAAAGTATGACCCCCCCCCCTCTTCTCTACCCCTTCCCCCGTTTATGTTTGACGAATCTTTTCCAATTCGTGAATTGTGTTTCATCATTAAATAATCTGAAAAGTGTTGATATGCCATAAAACAAACCAACCAAATGAAAGCATTGTCACACTTTCACCCCCAGATTCGACTGGGTGGATTGCGTCTTCTGAATGTCCTTCCAGAAATAATTAGGTGTCCGTAGTAAATGCTCCAGAGTAAACTTCATCCAAGAATCCTGACACCTTTTTCATAAACAAAAGTGGGTGCTTTGTTAAATTAGGACCCGAGCTAACTTTGACCCCGTCGTTAGGGTCAGTGGGTGTTAGGGTCAAAGTTAGCGCGGGTCCTAATGTAACAAAGTACCCAAAAGTGTTTTCTGTGGATCTCTTTTTCTCTTATTCTCGGATTGACTGTAAATTTTCTGATGGAGCACAAATTCAAGGAAGTATTCTTAGAGATGCCAAACTTCTTCCACTTCACTTTTGCTGAAAAATTCTAAAAGGTTTCTTTGAGATTTTCGAAGAATCTTGACCTGAAATTCTTTCATGGACGATTTAGAAACTAATCAGCCATGTTTTTCATGATGGTGTGATTGTGAGGAATCACCATTTTGGATTTGCAAATATAAAATTAACAAATGCGAAAAAAATCACATATCAAAATGCAAATCACGCGTATTAAATGTAAGTAAATTAATTGCCAAATACTGTTGTACCTCCCCTCTTCCCAATTTTGTATCAACGTTCGTCTTTTTGATGTATTTCCCAGTGTTTCCATTCCTCTTTGATAAAAAAAAATGATGAGAGCAAAAGTCGTCGGCATTCAACCGTGACTTCAATTGTTCCTCCCACTCCTATGCACGACTAAATATAAAAGCAGTCATAAGCAGTCATAAGTATGACTAAATATAAAAGCAGTCAAACTTATACAAAAACACACACGCATCATCTTATCAGTTATCTTTCTTTCTCTCTCAGATAAATTAGTTCCTCTGAAAATATCTCATGGAAAAGAAATAACAAGAACGGATGCGTTTTTAAGATGCGCGTTTAGTGATGAAGGAGGAAAGACAGGAAATAATCCGTCAACATTCACTGTGTAAATAATATTAACATGTTTGAATTATTTGTGCACCATCAGCTTCCGTAGCAATTGATGCACGAGTGGACGATCTTTCTGCGGTTTTGTTATCGTTTACACATTTCAGACTTATCTTTATCTTGATTGTTGTTATTCTCACAACGTTTCGTCCATTTGTCGTACTTTGGCCTTCTTCAGGTGCCCGTTTGTCATAATTTGTGCCTTCTTCAGGTGCCCGTTTGTCATAATTTGTGCCTTCTTCAGGTGCCCGTTTGTCATAATTTGTGCCTTCTTCAGGTGCCCGTTTGTCATAATTTGTGCCTTCTTCAGGTGCCCGTTTGTCATAATTTGTGCCTTCTTCAGGTGCCCGTTTGTCATAATTTGTGCCTTCTTCAGGTGCCCGTTTGTCATAATTTGTGCCTTCTTCAGGTGCCCGTTTGTCATAATTTGTGCCTTCTTCAGGTGCCCGTTTGTCATAATTTGTGCCTTCTTCAGGTGCCCGTTTGTCATAATTTGTGTCTTCTTCAGGTGCCCGTTTGTCATAATTTGTGCCTTCTTCAGGTGCCCGTTTGTCATAATTTGTGCCTTCTTCAGGTGTTCGTTTGTCATAATTTGTGCCTTCTTCAGGTGCCCGTTTGTCATAATTTGTGCCTTCTTCAGGTGCCCGTTTGTCATAATTTGTGCCTTCTTCAGGTGCCCGTTTGTCATAATTTGTGCCTTCTTCAGGTGCCCGTTTGTCATAATTTGTGCCTTCTTCAGGTGCCCGTTTGTCATAATTTGTGCCTTCTTCAGGTGCCCGTTTGTCATAATTTGTGCCTTCTTCAGGTGCCCGTTTGTCATAATTTGTGCCTTCTTCAGGTGCCCGTTTGTCATAATTTGTGTCTTCTTCAGGTGCCCGTTTGTCATAATTTGTGCCTTCTTCAGGTGCCCGTTTGTCATAATTTGTGCCTTCTTCAGGTGTTCGTTTGTCATAATTTGTGCCTTCTTCAGGTGCCCGTTTGTCATAATTTGTGCCTTCTTCAGGTGCCCGTTTGTCATAATTTGTGCCTTCTTCAGGTGCCCGTTTGTCATAATTTGTGCCTTCTTCAGGTGCCCGTTTGTCATAATTTGTGCCTTCTTCAGGTGCCCGTTTGTCATAATTTGTGCCTTCTTCAGGTGCCCGTTTGTCATAATTTGTGCCTTCTTCAGGTGCCCGTTTGTCATAATTTGTGCCTTCTTCAGGTGCCCGTTTGTCATAATTTGTGCCTTCTTCAGGTGCCCGTTTGTCATAATTTGTGCCTTCTTCAGGTGCCCGTTTGTCATAATTTGTGCCTTCTTCAGGTGCCCGTTTGTCATAATTTGTGCCTTCTTCAGGTGCCCGTTTGTCATAATTTGTGTCTTCTTCAGGTGCCCGTTTGTCATAATTTGTGCCTTCTTCAGGTGCCCGTTTGTCATAATTTGTGCCTTCTTCAGGTGTTCGTTTGTCATAATTTGTGCCTTCTTCAGGTGCCCGTTTGTCATAATTTGTGCCTTCTTCAGGTGTTCGTTTGTCATAATTTGTGCCTTCTTCAGGTGCCCGTTTGTCATAATTTGTGCCTTCTTCAGGTGCCCGTTTGTCATAATTTGTGCCTTCTTCAGGTGCCCGTTTGTCATAATTTGTGCCTTCTTCAGGTGCCCGTTTGTCATAATTTGTGCCTTCTTCAGGTGCCCGTTTGTCATAATTTGTGCCTTCTTCAGGTGCCCGTTTGTCATAATTTGTGTCTTCTTCAGGTGCCCGTTTGTCATAATTTGTGCCTTCTTCAGGTGCCCGTTTGTCATAATTTGTGCCTTCTTCAGGTGTTCGTTTGTCATAATTTGTGCCTTCTTCAGGTGCCCGTTTGTCATAATTTGTGCCTTCTTCAGGTGCCCGTTTGTCATAATTTGTGCCTTCTTCAGGTGCCCGTTTGTCATAATTTGTGCCTTCTTCAGGTGCCCGTTTGTCATAATTTGTGCCTTCTTCAGGTGCCCGTTTGTCATAATTTGTGCCTTCTTCAGGTGCCCGTTTGTCATAATTTGTGCCTTCTTCAGGTGCCCGTTTGTCATAATTTGTGCCTTCTTCAGGTGCCCGTTTGTCATAATTTGTGCCTTCTTCAGGTGCCCGTTTGTCATAATTTGTGCCTTCTTCAGGTGCCCGTTTGTCGTAATTTGTGCCTTCTTCAGGTGCGCGTTTGTCATAATTTGTGCCTTCTTAAAGTGCCCGTTTGTCATAATTTGTGCCTTCTTAAAGTGCCCGTTTGTCGTAATTTGTGCCTTCTTAAAGTGCCCGTTTGTCGTAATTTGTGCCTTCTTAAAGTGCCCGTTTGTCGTAATTTGTGCCTTCTTAAAGTGCCCGTTTGTCGTAATTTGTGCCTTCTTAAAGTGCCCGTTTGTCGTAATTTGTGCCTTCTTAAAGTGCCCGTTTGTCGTAATTTGTGCCTTCTTAAAGTGCCCGTTTGTCATAATTTGTGCCTTCTTAAAGTGCCCGTTTGTCATAATTTGTGCCTTCTTAAAGTGCCCGTTTGTCATAATTTGTGCCTTCTTAAAGTGCCCGTTTGTCATAATTTGTGCCTTCTTAAAGTGCCCGTTTGTCATAATTTGTGCCTTCTTAAAGTGCCCGTTTGTCATAATTTGTGCCTTCTTAAAGTGCCCGTTTGTCATAATTTGTGCCTTCTTAAAGTGCCCGTTTGTCATAATTTGTGCCTTCTTCAGGTGCCCGTTTGTCATAATTTGTGCCTTCTTAAAGTGCCCGTTTGTCATAATTTGTGCCTTCTTAAAGTGCCCGTTTGTCGTAATTTGTGCCTTCTTAAAGTGCCCGTTTGTCGTAATTTGTGCCTTCTTAAAGTGCCCGTTTGTCATAATTTGTGCCTTCTTAAAGTGCCCGTTTGTCGTAATTTGTGCCTTCTTAAAGTGCCCGTTTGTCATAATTTGTGCCTTCTTAAAGTGCCCGTTTGTCATAATTTGTGCCTTCTTAAAGTGCCCGTTTGTCATAATTTGTGCCTTCTTAAAGTGCCCGTTTGTCATAATTTGTGCCTTCTTAAAGTGCCCGTTTGTCATAATTTGTGCCTTCTTAAAGTGCCCGTTTGTCATAATTTGTGCCTTCTTAAAGTGCCCGTTTGTCATAATTTGTGCCTTCTTAAAGTGCCCGTTTGTCGTAATTTGTGCCTTCTTAAAGTGCCCGTTTGTCGTAATTTGTGCCTTCTTAAAGTGCCCGTTTGTCGTAATTTGTGCCTTCTTAAAGTGCCCGTTTGTCGTAATTTGTGCCTTCTTAAAGTGCCCGTTTGTCGTAATTTGTGCCTTCTTAAAGTGCCCGTTTGTCATAATTTGTGCCTTCTTAAAGTGCCCGTTTGTCATAATTTGTGCCTTCTTAAAGTGCCCGTTTGTCATAATTTGTGCCTTCTTAAAGTGCCCGTTTGTCATAATTTGTGCCTTCTTAAAGTGCCCGTTTGTCATAATTTGTGCCTTCTTAAAGTGCCCGTTTGTCATAATTTGTGCCTTCTTAAAGTGCCCGTTTGTCAAAATTTGTGCCTTCTTAAAGTGCCCGTTTGTCATAATTTGTGCCTTCTTAAAGTGCCCGTTTGTCATAATTTGTGCCTTCTTAAAGTGCCCGTTTGTCGTAATTTGTGCCTTCTTAAAGTGCCCGTTTGTCGTAATTTGTGCCTTCTTAAAGTGCCCGTTTGTCGTAATTTGTGCCTTCTTAAAGTGCCCGTTTGTCATAATTTGTGCCTTCTTAAAGTGCCCGTTTGTCATAATTTGTGCCTTCTTAAAGTGCCCGTTTGTCATAATTTGTGCCTTCTTAAAGTGCCCGTTTGTCATAATTTGTGCCTTCTTAAAGTGCCCGTTTGTCATAATTTGTGCCTTCTTAAAGTGCCCGTTTGTCATAATTTGTGCCTTCTTAAAGTGCCCGTTTGTCATAATTTGTGCCTTCTTAAAGTGCCCGTTTGTCATAATTTGTGCCTTCTTCAGGTGCCCGTTTGTCATAATTTGTGCCTTCTTAAAGTGCCCGTTTGTCATAATTTGTGCCTTCTTAAAGTGCCCGTTTGTCATAATTTGTGCCTTCTTAAAGTGCCCGTTTGTCATAATTTGTGCCTTCTTAAAGTGCCCGTTTGTCATAATTTGTGCCTTCTTAAAGTGCCCGTTTGTCATAATTTGTGCCTTCTTAAAGTGCCCGTTTGTCATAATTTGTGCCTTCTTAAAGTGCCCGTTTGTCATAATTTGTGCCTTCTTAAAGTGCCCGTTTGTCATAATTTGTGCCTTCTTAAAGTGCCCGTTTGTCATAATTTGTGCCTTCTTAAAGTGCCCGTTTGTCATAATTTGTGCCTTCTTAAAGTGCCCGTTTGTCGTAATTTGTGCCTTCTTAAAGTGCCCGTTTGTCATAATTTGTGCCTTCTTAAAGTGCTCGTTTGTCATAATTTGTGCCTTCTTAAAGTGCCCGTTTGTCATAATTTGTGCCTTCTTAAAGTGCCCGTTTGTCATAATTTGTGCCTTCTTAAAGTGCCCGTTTGTCATAATTTGTGCCTTCTTAAAGTGCCCGTTTGTCATAATTTGTGCCTTCTTAAAGTGCCTGTTTGTCATAATTTGTGCCTTCTTCAGGTGCCCGTTTGTCATAATTTGTGCCTTCTTAAAGTGCCCGTTTGTCATAATTTGTGCCTTCTTAAAGTGCCCGTTTGTCATAATTTGTGCCTTCTTAAAGTGCCTGTTTGTCATAATTTGTGCCTTCTTAAAGTGCCCGTTTGTCATAATTTGTGCCTTCTTAAAGTGCCCGTTTGTCATAATTTGTGCCTTCTTCAGGTGCCCGTTTGTCATAATTTGTGCCTTCTTCAGGTGCCCGTTTGTCATAATTTGTGCCTTCTTAAAGTGCCCGTTTGTCATAATTTGTGCCTTCTTAAAGTGCCCGTTTGTCATAATTTGTGCCTTCTTAAAGTGCCCGTTTGTCATAATTTGTGCCTTCTTAAAGTGCCCGTTTGTCATAATTTGTGCCTTCTTAAAGTGCCCGTTTGTCATAATTTGTGCCTTCTTAAAGTGCCCGTTTGTCATAATTTGTGCCTTCTTAAAGTGCCCGTTTGTCATAATTTGTGCCTTCTTAAAGTGCCCGTTTGTCATAATTTGTGCCTTCTTCAGGTGCCCGTTTGTCATAATTTGTGCCTTCTTAAAGTGCCCGTTTGTCATAATTTGTGCCTTCTTAAAGTGCCCGTTTGTCATAATTTGTGCCTTCTTAAAGTGCCCGTTTGTCATAATTTGTGCCTTCTTAAAGTGCCCGTTTGTCATAATTTGTGCCTTCTTAAAGTGCCCGTTTGTCATAATTTGTGCCTTCTTAAAGTGCCCGTTTGTCATAATTTGTGCCTTCTTAAAGTGCCCGTTTGTCATAATTTGTGCCTTCTTAAGGTGCCCGTTTGTCATAATTTGTGCCTTCTTAAAGTGCCCGTTTGTCATAATTTGTGCCTTCTTAAAGTGCCCGTTTGTCATAATTTGTGCCTTCTTAAGGTGCCCGTTTGTCATAATTTGTGCCTTCTTAAAGTGTCCGTTTGTCATAATTTGTGCCTTCTTAAAGTGCCCGTTTGTCATAATTTGTGCCTTCTTAAAGTGCCCGTTTGTCATAATTTGTGCCTTCTTAAAGTGCCCGTTTGTCATAATTTGTGCCTTCTTAAAGTGCCCGTTTGTCATAATTTGTGCCTTCTTAAAGTGCCCGTTTGTCATAATTTGTGCCTTCTTAAAGTGCCCGTTTGTCATAATTTGTGCCTTCTTAAAGTGCCCGTTTGTCATAATTTGTGCCTTCTTAAAGTGCCCGTTTGTCATAATTTGTGCCTTCTTAAAGTGCCCGTTTGTCATAATTTGTGCCTTCTTAAAGTGCCCGTTTGTCATAATTTGTGCCTTCTTAAAGTGCCCGTTTGTCATAATTTGTGCCTTCTTAAAGTGCCCGTTTGTCATAATTTGTGCCTTCTTAAAGTGCCCGTTTGTCATAATTTGTGCCTTCTTAAAGTGCCCGTTTGTCATAATTTGTGCCTTCTTAAAGTGCCCGTTTGTCATAATTTGTGCCTTCTTAAAGTGCCCGTTTGTCATAATTTGTGCCTTCTTAAAGTGCCCGTTTGTCATAATTTGTGCCTTCTTAAAGTGCCCGTTTGTCATAATTTGTGCCTTCTTAAAGTGCCCGTTTGTCATAATTTGTGCCTTCTTAAAGTGCCCGTTTGTCATAATTTGTGCCTTCTTAAAGTGCCCGTTTGTCATAATTTGTGCCTTCTTAAAGTGCCCGTTTGTCATAATTTGTGCCTTCTTAAAGTGCCCGTTTGTCATAATTTGTGCCTTCTTAAAGTGCCCGTTTGTCATAATTTGTGCCTTCTTAAAGTGCCCGTTTGTCATAATTTGTGCCTTCTTAAAGTGCCCGTTTGTCATAATTTGTGCCTTCTTAAAGTGCCCGTTTGTCATAATTTGTGCCTTCTTAAAGTGCCCGTTTGTCATAATTTGTGCCTTCTTAAAGTGCCCGTTTGTCATAATTTGTGCCTTCTTAAAGTGCCCGTTTGTCATAATTTGTGCCTTCTTAAAGTGCCCGTTTGTCATAATTTGTGCCTTCTTAAAGTGCCCGTTTGTCATAATTTGTGCCTTCTTAAAGTGCTCGTTTGTCATAATTTGTGCCTTCTTAAAGTGCCCGTTTGTCATAATTTGTGCCTTCTTAAAGTGCCCGTTTGTCATAATTTGTGCCTTCTTAAAGTGCCCGTTTGTCATAATTTGTGCCTTCTTAAAGTGCCCGTTTGTCATAATTTGTGCCTTCTTAAAGTGCCCGTTTGTCATAATTTGTGCCTTCTTAAAGTGCCCGTTTGTCATAATTTGTGCCTTCTTAAAGTGCCCGTTTGTCATAATTTGTGCCTTCTTAAAGTGCCCGTTTGTCATAATTTGTGCCTTCTTAAAGTGCCCGTTTGTCATAATTTGTGCCTTCTTAAAGTGCCCGTTTGTCATAATTTGTGCCTTCTTAAAGTGCCCGTTTGTCATAATTTGTGCCTTCTTAAAGTGCCCGTTTGTCATAATTTGTGCCTTCTTAAAGTGCCCGTTTGTCATAATTTGTGCCTTCTTAAAGTGCCCGTTTGTCATAATTTGTGCCTTCTTAAAGTGCCCGTTTGTCATAATTTGTGCCTTCTTAAAGTGCCCGTTTGTCATAATTTGTGCCTTCTTAAAGTGCCCGTTTGTCATAATTTGTGCCTTCTTAAAGTGCCCGTTTGTCATAATTTGTGCCTTCTTAAAGTGCCCGTTTGTCATAATTTGTGCCTTCTTAAAGTGCCCGTTTGTCATAATTTGTGCCTTCTTAAAGTGCCCGTTTGTCATAATTTGTGCCTTCTTAAAGTGCCCGTTTGTCATAATTTGTGCCTTCTTAAAGTGCCCGTTTGTCATAATTTGTGCCTTCTTAAAGTGCCCGTTTGTCATAATTTGTGCCTTCTTAAAGTGCCCGTTTGTCATAATTTGTGCCTTCTTAAAGTGCCCGTTTGTCATAATTTGTGCCTTCTTAAAGTGCCCGTTTGTCATAATTTGTGCCTTCTTAAAGTGCCCGTTTGTCATAATTTGTGCCTTCTTAAAGTGCCCGTTTGTCATAATTTGTGCCTTCTTAAAGTGCCCGTTTGTCATACTTCTGGAAATTATAAACTGAGGCTTTTGTTTTATCCAACTGGGAATGAGAACAGTTTGCTACAGTGGATTAAATTAAACATTTCTCGAAAGTTACGAAACTACGACAAAACTCACAGGAAAGAATTAGGAAGTAAAACGGACAAAACTTTATGAACATAACAACTACGCATACATGTGAACACGTATGTGTAGGGCGTCCACTGCACTGGCCGCAATCGTCCAACACGTTGTGCCGGTCTAAAGTTGTCGTCCGACTCAGTCAGTGTTGCAACCAAGAATTCTCATCCCAAGTCGAATCACAACTCCAGGTTATAAACAAGTAACAGATTTATTTGTTGGAGGTCACATATGAAATTTGTTGGAGGTCACATATGAAATTTGTTGGAGGTCACATATGAAATTTGTTGGAGGTCACATATGAAATTTGTTGGAGGTCACATATGAAATTTGTTGGAGGTCACATATGAAATTTGTGTTCCACGTTATATGGCAGACTTGCAAAATGAGATTTTTCCCTGACCCAAAAAAAGATAAGTCCAATCAGCATAACAACCCTTTAGCTAAAAGCCCCAGTGACCCCATCTTACCTGGAGAGGCACCCAGCTCTAACTGATCCCCAGCTCTCAGGAAAACAAACTTCCTGTTATGCCCAGGTCTTACCGCCTCCCTCCCATCTCTTGGAGTCCTTTGTCCCTGACCGGAAATCTTAGATTTTAATCTTTCTCACTGGCCACCATTCGACCACCCAGAGGCTGACCGCTGGAGATATCCATTAGAAATAACTACCAGACAGTCTACTCAAGGGGATTATCATAGAGACAATCTAAGAACATTACTTTCTGGGGTCAGCATGATTCTGTTTTTACAAGGCACTTATTTCATTTCAAAGAGAAATAAGATTCTGGGTGGCTCGATATAAAACCAAAGACATTTTCAATTTCTTCTGTCCCCCCTTTTCCTTTTGACCGAACATCTAACCCCTGCAACGTTTGCCATTCGCATGCATCGCTAAAACATGCAACCTATTTCAGGTTTGCATAAGGATAACAGTCTGAAACATTTCAATAATAGATGCAAACATTTCTTTAAAAACAGTTTGCCTCATATCACATGCCCTTTTCTTCATCATCATCATCATCATCATATTCGGTTTAACTTCCATTTTACATGCTGACATGTATGATGGATGCCTTTTAGAAATTGACTTCCAAACTAACCTAACTTAGGATGCTCCCCAAAACATTCACCCTAATTCTCAGTAGCCCCTTACGTCTACAGTGGCGACCTGCCTTGTTTGGGCTGAACTATGTTAATAAAAAAAATGTTTTAATTAAAATAGTATGATTATTGGAAGTAATAGTATAGTTTCGGCTTCAGACAGACAGATACAAAATCTCTATTAGTAATAGATTTAAAAAAGGTCAATTTCAAATTGATCCTTTTCAATTTTTCAGTTTTAGCGCCATTTATTTTGACATGAATTATTTGCTTTTTCTTGCAGAGTCCAATTATTTTGATGAATTGTGTGCCAGAGAAGGAATTAGTGAATCTGACAATTTTTCAGAAATCCTTATTATGGAAGATCTTCTGTGTTCATAAGGTAAGAAAAGAAAATTTCATTCTTGTAGATATTGTATTTTCAGGCAAGAAACATTTACCAGCTGTGAAGCGCCCGCCCGTCCGCCCCACCTGACCACACTAACATTTTAGGGAAGTATCTCAAATAATCTTGAAGTTGTCTAGTGTCATCAGCTTATGTAAATATTGTAGAGAGAAAATGTCCACCCTTTATGTGAGGAAAAAATGAAGGAAGTGGAAAGTGGACTAGGAAAGAAGACATGCTCATCTTGTTAGTTCAAGGGAGAAGGGGGGGGAGAAGAAAAAAATGAAAAATGAGTCAAAGTAAAAACTGATATAAGTAATAAAGCAAAGAAGAGATGAGAGAACATTGTGGATCATTACGTAATAAACGAAAGCAGGACTCAAAAAAATGGCAGACATATTTTTACAAAAGTAACTTTTGATCTCATTTTTTTAGTCGTTGTGTTTGAAATTCAGGACAGATGTGGATAGACATTGACAAACAAAGCAAGTCAGACGTGTTTTCATGCTTTCAGAGTTTTGCAACAATTATTTATAAATATTTTGCAACAATTATTTATAAATATTTTGCAACAATTATTTATAAATATTTTGCAACAATTATTTATAAATATTTTGCAACAATTATTTATAAATATTTTGCAACAATTATTTATAAATATTTTGCAACAATTATTTATAAATATTTTGCAACAATTATTTATAAATATTTTGCAACAATTATTTATAAATATTTTGCAACAATTATTTATAAATATTTTGAAACAATTATTTATAAATATTTTGCAACAATTATATATAAATATTTTGCAACAATTATTTATAAATATTTTGCAACAATTATTTATAAATATTTTGCAACAATTATTTATAAATATTTTGCAACAATTATATATAAATATTTTGCAACAATTATTTATAAATATTTTGCAACAATTATTTATAAATATTTTGCAACAATTATTATAAATATTTTGCAACAATTATTTATAAATATTTTGGCCTTAGTGAAGTGATTTGTAGACAAAATGAGATTCTGAAGAAGACACACAAGGTAGAGACAAATGATAAAATACGTAATTTCCAATACATAAAAATGTGGGTGCTTTTTTATATTGAGATACATGCAAAATATGGCAGTTCAAAATAAAATAAAAGGAAAACTTATGAATATACTTACTTATAAGTGAAAAATATCAGTATATAACCAGAAATTACGGAAAATAAGCAAGTAGAATTTTAATAATAAATAAAATTAATTTACTATTCGAAGTCAACGAACTCCGATAAACAAGACCACATAGCGTTTTCATATTATAAGAAGGGAGACTACAAATATAAATTAATTTTATTTACTATTAAAATGCTACTTATTTTCCGTCATTTTTGGTGTACACTGATATTTTTCACTGATATTTTTCACTGATATTTTTCACTGATATTTTTCACTGATAAGTAAGTATATCCATAAGTTTTCCTATTATTTTATTTTGAACTGCCATATTTCGTTTGTATCTCAATATAAAAAAGCACGGAAATGTGTTTTCAGCTTAATTAAAGACCAACTTATCCATAAAAAAGAGTTTGATTGTGTCCGATACAAGTGAAGGTTAAGTCAAAAGAAGAGTGAGGCGAATTTGTAGGCCTTTCATAAATAAATCATTAACAAAAATATATAGCGAGCGCTGAAAAAATAAATTTGAGTTTAGCAGCTTCGTTTTAAAAATGGGGAGTACGAAAGGATCCAACTCCAAAAGTAGTGGTGTTTGTAAAGTTCTACGAAATAACATAATAAAATATATATTAAGATGAGTGTCATCTCCTTCTTCCATGAATATTCAATAACCAGGCCGAAAGGAATATTGTTCTTGGTAACTTCTTGTAGTAAAAGTCTCTGACATAATTAGACGTATAGCAAATTTAGAAGGGACAGCCACAACACCGACGATAAGGCAACTAAATAAATCAAATAGCAGCAATTTACTTATTTTAAAAGAATGTGATATCAACGCTTAAATGCAAAAGTCACAGTTCTAATTGTGTTTTCTTCCGTCATTAGCCTGTGTTTCATCATGAGAATTTGCCAGATTTCCATCGTCCACTAGATCTGTTTCCTATTAATTTGCAGTGATGAGAATGGCAATATTTCTTTTGCCAACCATGCGATCTGCAAGACATTACATGTCTATGCCATGTCTATGCCATATCTATGCCATATCTATGCCATGTCTAGTCACTCCACAAGATTAGTTCCCGCCAAAATGCTATACAACGCTATGACCTACAGATTGGACTATTTTTCAGGAATATAGTGAGTTTATATAATACTTATTGAGACGGTTTAAGACACTTCAGTTAATTTTGTATAAAAAATAAATGTTAAACGTTATCAGATTACCTGTAGTCTATAAACTTAGCTAAGATTAAATAAATGTTGTTTCTTTCATTTGTAAATGGTTTTATGAATCTTTTGTTTCACTTGCCAATATTATTTTTCATGTTTTATTCATAGTTTGGTGAATTGTGTCAAAGCCTGATTGTGTCTGAACTTGGCAGTTTGCTGATCCCACCAGACAATTACGATGTTCGCGATGTTTACAAACTGACAAAAAGCAACACTCCCGTTCTATTGCTTCTGCCGTCGCCGTTAAAAGCGAACCAACAAACGGATGGCATTCACGGTAAGTCATCACGTTTCTGATTTTCCAACGCACAGCAAAAAAGTTAAAGTATACATGCTTTCACATCACGCCACCCTTATGCACTGACCGCTGCATGTCGCATCTTTGCTGCAGCGCGATATTTCCATGGAGAACTTTGATATATATCAGCGTTGGTTTCTTATTATTTCTTGTACGAACAAACAGCCTCCCCCATTTCGTAGATGGGAGGTTTATGTATTTCTATGACCCTGAAGTTTACGTATTTCTATGACCCTAAAGTTTACGTATTTCTATGACCCTGAAGTTTACGTATTTCTATGACCCTGAAGTTTACGTATTTCTATGACCCTAAAGTTTACGTATTTCTATGACCCTGAAGTTGACGTATTTCTATGACCCTAAAGTTTACGTATTTCTATGACCCTGAAGTTTACGTATTTCTATGACCCTAAAGTTTACGTATTTCTATGACCCTGAAGTTTACGTATTTCTATGACCCTGAAGTTGACGTATTTCTATGAGCCTGAAGTTGACGTATTTCTATGAGCCTAAAGTTGACGTATTTCTATGACCCTAAAGTTTACGTATTTCTATGACCCTGAAGTTTACGTATTTCTATGACCCTGAAGTTTATGTATTTCTATGACCCTGAAGTTTACGTATTTCTATGAGCCTGAAGTTTACGTATTTCTATGACCCTGAAGTTTATGTATTTCTATGACCCTGAAGTTTATGTATTTCTATGACCCTGAAGTTTACATATTTCTATGAGCCTGAAGTTTACGTATTTCTATGACCCTGAAGTTTATGTATTTCTATGAGCCTAAAGTTTACGTATTTCTATGAGCCTAAAGTTTACGTATTTCTATGAGCCTAAAGTTTACGTATTTCTATGACCCTGAAGTTTACGTATTTCTATGACCCTGAAGTTTATGTATTTCTATGACCCTGAAGTTTACGTATTTCTATGAGCCTGAAGTTTACGTATTTCTATGACCCTGAAGTTTACGTATTTCTATGACCCTGAAGTTTACGTATTTCTATGACCCTGAAGTTTACGTATTTCTATGACCCTAAAGTTTACGTATTTCTATGAGCCTGAAGTTTACGTATTTCTATGACCCTGAAGTTTACGTATTTCTATGATCCTGAAGTTTACGTATTTCTATGACCCTGAAGTTTACGTATTTCTATGACCCTGAAGTTTACGTATTTCTATGACCCTGAAGTTTACGTATTTCTATGACCCTTAAGTTTACGTATTTCTATGACCCTGAAGTTTACGTATTTCTATGATCCTGAAGTTTACGTATTTCTATGAGCCTGAAGTTTACGTATTTCTATGACCCTGAAGTTTACGTATTTCTATGACCCTGAAGTTTACGTATTTCTATGACCCTGAAGTTTACGTATTTCTATGAGCCTGAAGTTTACGTATTTCTATGACCCTGAAGTTTACGTATTTCTATGATCCTGAAGTTTACGTATTTCTATGATCCTGAAGTTTACGTATTTCTATGAGCCTGAAGTTTACGTATTTCTATGACCCTAAAGTTTACGTATTTCTATGACCCTGAAGTTTACGTATTTCTATGAGCCTGAAGTTTATGTATTTCTATGACCCTGAAGTTTATGTATTTCTATGACCCTGAAGTTTACGTATTCTATGACCCTGAAGTTTACGTATTTCTATGAGCCTGAAGGCTATACTGTATCTTCTATGTATTTATTCCAATTGATGTTCCAGGTGAATGTTAAGCCAAGGAGTTTGAATGCTTGACTCTTGGGAAGACTGCTATCAGCCACGACCATCGGTGGTTGGAAAGGTTTCTTATGATGCAAATCAACTTTTTTGGAATTATTTAATGCCGATAAGCAATGACTATTGTGGACAATTTATCATAAATGATTAATAGCACACAAGTTGTTATTTTACCCATAGCTGAAGGGGTGAACTTTCAGGTTCATACCTTTCCGAATAGTATTAGTGTTTAATTGACCACAATAGATCCAATTAGATTTGAACTCAGCAGAGCAGATCTCATAGTCTGTTAAGGTATCCATTAAGCCATCCTTCTTTAAAACCCACGAAAGTCTTGTCATGCATCGACTCTCAAACCATTTTCCCATAACATCAACAAGACTGAATGGCCCACACACTGTTTTCGGCTTCTCGTTCGGTCGTTTAAAAAACATAACATCAGTGTTTCCTTCCAATTTTATTTCATTATAGCTTCTGCTTATTATGGCCGACACCCTGAATATATTTAATAAAAAAGAGAGAAAGTCAGAATGGCTTCTGTGAATTATTCTGGTGCTTGGCGGCACCAATTCTGACTGATGCCTTTCTGTTGTTATCAGTTTACCAGTTGGCTGATTCCCTGTGTGCATCACTGCTGGCATCTTCGCCTCATGCTGGCAGCAACGTCCTAGAGTGAAACATGTTTTCACTTCTCTGTCATACTCAGTGGTAATGTTAAGGTAAAACAATCCCGCCACCAATCCACACCATAACCCTAAAACAAAATTACAAAAAAACAAAAAATAAGAAAAGGTTTCAGACGGAAATAATCGCAGTCTGCTACAAAAGGTAAATAAATTTAATAAAAAAAAAAGAGAGAAAAAAAAAGTAACTTTGATCCAAACGCCAACAAGAAATGGATAGGAAAATGGTTCTCACATTTCTCAAAGAGAAAATCGTTGATGGGTTTGGATAGGTGCCAAATCTTTTAAGCAACCATTTTGTTTTTTTGATTTTTGGCAAAGAATCAACATGGATGCTGCATATATCTGTAACCATGGAAACCTGCTTGAATCTTTGACTGCAACGCACACACGTTGATCCAGCCATTTGACTGTTCTTCAAGTGTTAAAAAAAAAAAGAGAGAACCCTAAATATTCGAGTTGGTTTTACAGTGGTTTCTCGTGTGAAGAACACACCTAACAGATTTGTACTTTGGGCCCCTCATTATTCATTTACCTTGATGATGATGATGATGATGATGACGATGATGATGATGACATATTTTGTTTTACTCTCTCGTATTTCTCATTATCAGAGATTTTACTACTCATTCTTTAATAATATTTGTTATGGGTTTATCAGAAAGAATTGCTTCCCTTCATATATGACTTTAGATACAGATTATATATATATATATATATATATATATACACAACTGCCTAAAATCCAAGCCTCAGGATCTACCAAGACTAATCCAAAGAACAAACACCGGCCTCCATAGATTTGTGCCAGCCAACACATCTTTCACACAACTGAACCAGGTTACTCACATTGCAGAACTATACATTGTTAAGAAAACCCTCAATTCCAAAACCAAAGCAACAAGAACAACGTTGGAAACTAAAGTTGCAAAATCAAATTAATCTGTGCAAAAAGGAATTGTCCCAGATCAAACAATTCCTTGCACCGCCCCCCCCCCCCCCCGCAGTGCAAGGTCGGCTGAATGGCACAATCTGTAGGTTCAGTTTTTAATATCATCAGACCAATATAGAATTCAAAACATTGTGAAGGAACTAAAAGGCAAGATACCAGCACTTGCCAAAAGAATTTAACAAAAAAACAAAAAAAAACAAAGCAAAAAATGGAGAATGCAAAACAAATGGGAGAATACTCTACAGGAATCTTATAAAAGAAACAATTACTGTAGAAAAGACACCCGAAAACCAAAAGCTCAAAGACTACCGAGGGCCTCTGAGAATGAGGGGCCACGTAATCAAGAGGGCCAGTGGATTTCAGATATAGTTCAAAGTAATCAGGCGAATCCTGAAATGTCAGAGCCAAAAATAACAACTGGTATGATACAGAGGAAGCTGGAATGATTCCAGAATCACCAAAAAGCTAGTATAGACAACCTATCCAATTTCTGGCTAAAGCAACTAACAGCACTGCGTAGCCACTATCGTGATTGCTTCATCGGACTGTTGAGGGGGGTGAGGTCACACCAGCATACCTAGTACAAAATGATACAACTCTCATATCCAAAACGAGTAAGACACGACGCCCTAATAAATACAGACCAATCTGCTGTATCACTACAAGCTCTTCATTCGTCTGGTTGCAGACACCATCGATGAACACCTCTCACTGGAGCATACCTCGAAAAATAACAAGCAGGATGCAGGTCGAAGTGTTTTGGCACCAAGGACCAGTTGTTGATTAATAAGACCATCCTTGAAGACTGTAGGAAGAGACAGAGAAACCTAAGCATGACTTGGATCGATTACCAAAAAGCATATAATAGTGTGCCCCACACGTGACTATTACGGTGCCTTGAATTATATAAGATCATCTTGTAATCAAGAAAATCATGGTTGTACAAATAAAGATGTAGCAAACAACCATAGCATTAAGCAACACCAACGGAACAATCAAAATCCCTGAAGTCAAGATCCGAAGATGAATCTTGCCTGGCGATAGCTTATCTCCTTTACTCTTTTGCCTGGCGATAGATCCGCTAAGTAAGCTACTGAATAAATGCAAGGGTGCCTACAACCTAAGGCAAGGTCGCCAACAAGACCCAAACAAAATAGTCAACTACTTATGTCATACTTTCTCCAAAGTTTGGCCTGGATAAATGTGCCAAATGCTCCCTTAGAATTGGGAAGAAGATCCATGCGGAAAATATACAGCTTGATGAATATACTGACATCAAAGACCTAGAAAAGCAGGAACAATGCTAATATTTTGGTATTGAAGAAAATGATTCAATTCAAGATGCCAAAATGAGAGAAAAATTTGGCAGAGAATATGTATGCTGTGTAAGAATAATCTGCAAAACACAGCTTACAAACAAAAACAAAGTAACTGCCATTAACCAATTTGCCATGCCAGTGATAATATACATCTTTGACATTAACAGACTAGACACAAAAGCGAGAAAGATGTTGACACTGTACAAAATAATGTACAGAAACCAGTATCTACCAAGGCTGTATCTACCCAGAGGAGCAGGAGGTATGAGTCTCTCAGAAATTGACCATCAACATCGTGCAATTATTGTGAACACTGGCCAATATCTGATGAGCTCCTGGAACCCAAAACTTCTGATGGTACATGATCTTTAAGAAACAAGAACCAGTAAAAAAAAACCTCCATCACAAAACTGGCGAAACACTTTGGACAAGATTGTCTTACAAATGCAACAGAAACACACAGAAGTAGAGAGTGTGAGGAGCCACCTGACATCCAGTTGTAAAGTTCTGCTGGGGACCGGCTACTATACAATACGTCACAATGGACTGTGTAAATATCTCAACTGGGCCATCTGTAAAAAATTGAATATCCAGTGTAGCAGCAAGTCCAACATAGACCAGAAAGAACAGTTAGAGAATAAGTCATACACCATCGACTATGCCTATGCAATTCACACAGCTGCATCCTTTGATTTTAGAAACTCGTTAATAAATTGTCTTACCTTTACACATGCATTCACGTCTATTGAATAAAGATATATCTTAGCGATGTTCACATGACGTAGTACCTACACTAGAGTTTCATACTCCCTACCCACCCCCAAAAAAACAAACTAATACATTGAGTTTTGTTTAAAATCACGAAAGATCAGAGCATTATCCAATTTGAATTAAATTTTATCCATTGCATACCTTATAAAATATGATTTATTGAATAAAGTTTCTAATTTAACATTCATAGCCATTTTCAAAAGTTTGACGGAATGTACATACAAGTGCAGTAACTTTTTTTATATATATTGTTACTCTATAAAATAAAACTATGAAAGCCTCCAGAGTGCTGCTGAAATTATTCATTCTGAGGTCGACAGCAAACTTGTCCCATCACTTAGAAGGTCAGAGTTCACAAGGTGAGTTTGAGATCAGGTTGATTAATATAGGAATTATCAATTTCTTATTCATTCTCACACATAAAGATAACTAAAAAAATTACTTGGAAAATTTAACAGGATTTATTTATGTTTACAAGTAATACATACTTGTCAAAATTTCTTAATACGTGGACTTAATGAAAGGCAGACCGTTTGTAAAAATCTGATCTCCAAATATCTGATCTGAAAAAGGAGAAAAGAGGATGTGAACTCTTACGTTACACTTTCATATGCATGATCATGTGGCTAAATCAGCCAATGGTTGAATCGAACAAATGGGAGACTGCCTTGTTGTCACATGATCTTGGATTCCACATAATAAGAAAAAACAAACCCAAAATCAAAAAATGACTTAATCTCTATTGATACTCTGTCTGTTTAGGGGTAACACTGGCATCAGGGTTGGACTGTGATCCGACGGGTTAGGGTTAGATCTGGTTTTTATTCATCTTCAACTCTTGCCGCAAATGTCATTGTCCATCTTTTGTATAAGTTTCTGCAACACTAGAAAAATGTTTGCAGCAATCATGTTCATTAATTTGAAGAATTTGGAGGTTCATACCTTTCCCAATGATATTAGCACATAAGTGAATGTTAGAGATCCAACCAGAATTCAACCTGAATTGCTGATTTCATAGTTTGTGTCATTTACAATCACGCCACCTGAAGTTCGGAAAAAATTACTGATTGCAATAACAATTGCATTGTTATGATCTGTTATATAAATATTTACAATAACGAAAATTACGATTAAAATAATTTGAGCGTTAAAGAAATCTAAGCATCGAAAAATAAAATAAAAATTAATTATTGATTTAAAAAAAAAAAATTTTTAATGCAAAAACCATGTTTTACTTAAATGAAAACAAAATGTAAATAATTACAATAATTTAAATAAAATGTCAAAGCGTAAATTGAAGTAAAATTGTTGAATCTCATTTTTTAAGAGAACTGGGGCCAATTTTCTGAACAAATATAGAACGAGAGAAACAGATCCATTCTTAAGACAGATCCATACAATCTGTGCGTGATGAAAATGAGATTTCAAACTTGAGCATGTCAGACCAATAAAAATGAGATTTCAAACTTGAGCATGTCAGACCAATAAAAATGAGATTTCAAACTTGAGCATGTCAAACCTATAAAAATGAGATTTCAAACTTGAGCATGTCAAACCAATAAAAATGAGATTTCAAACTTGAGCATGTCAGACCAATAAAAATGAGATTTCAAACTTGAGCATGTCAGACCAATAAAAATGAGATTTCAAACTGACGTGTGATGGATTGATGAACGGAGTCTTGTATAGAGATGCATGGAGAATTGCAGACAAAAACTTAAAATGTCACTTGACTAAAGAAAAAACATTAAGAATGTACAAACTTAGATTTTGACATTTGAAAGGATATAAAATTTTCATGTTTGTTTTTGAAGACAGGAAATTGACCTCTGACCAATCACATCGGGGTCACCAGTGTTTGTTTTGTGTCCACATTGCATGTAGACAAAAATTACTATTTTCCCATATTTAAGGAAATGCAAACGGTGTCTTATTTAGAGGTCGTTTGACACTGAAAAGGAAGGATAATGTTCTGAAGGCCATAAAAATGAAACCTATTTAACATTACGTAAAATAATATTTATTTAGAGAGCGTGCAAAGAATTGAGATGCATGTTTATAAGATTACAGAGGGAGAAAGTTTGTTTCTATCTTCGGTTGAGCCGTCGGGTTCTGTTCATTTATGAAAAGATGTGTAACAACACGAAGGGAACGTCGAGCATGAATAAGATATTCATCTTTCTAAAATGTTTGAGTGTTACATATTCAAAGGGATTGTAGCGAAAAGTAAGATGCCCTCTCATCTTGGATCCTTAGGGGGAAAAGAAAGAAGCCTATATTGGGGCTGGAATCAATGTTTATATTTTAAAGTTTCAGGAAGCGAAGGAATGTTATACTTAATTGTCGGCTTCGAGTTCTAGGTAGGTGAATAAGATGGGGTGACGATGGCGGTTTCTGAAGAGTCGGGACATTGTTAGCGGGTGTAGTAAGTACAGCTAGTAGCGCTTAATGAACAAAGGCGTCGAACGTCGTAGCTACCGTAATCTCTTGCTGACTAATTTGGATTTATCTAGCCTTTTTTATAGCTTTGAATAAATGCAGAGTGGCTTCCAAAATACGATTTCACTTTTAAGTGAAGGACGCTTTTGATTGGTTGGGAAATACAACCATTTTATACAGTGATATTCTTGCTGGGTGTCCTGCATTAATTCATATCTACAAAAACATTTTGCACACATTTTATTTGGCTGTCATAGGGTGGACATCCGGTCCTGTACATCACCATAGGAATAAGGTATTGAAGTAAGGAAATTAAAATAAGGTATTGAAATAAGGTATTGAAATAAGATGGGCAATGAAAGGGAGGAAATATATGATTAGTTTCTGATCACGTTAGCTGAGAGAAATATGTGTGTCGTTCATATATTGGACACAATCATTGTAACATCATAGATTTGTGACTGAAATCCGTCACAAATGATCAATCTTCCCCAGCTATCATCCTACCTCTCCACTCACTGCTCTGATCTTTCACATACCATCCCAAGATGTCTGGCTGGCAAAACGGAGGACAATAACTATGAAAATAAGCAACTTGTACAGCAGAAAGACGTATATTTTTAAACCTTCGTCATCCACAAAAAAGGGGTTTATAACATTTAGACATTAAACAAGTGGCCAAAATAAATATCAGTTTTCTAAAATATTAAGATGACTTTTTAAACAATTCTTTAGAAAAGAAATACTTGATGAGATATTAAATAAACTTATAAAACCTACAAATTTAGTTTTAATAAATATTAAATTAAGCCCAATAGTATTTATCTTCATTGAGAAAATTTATCACCGAAGAGACATTGCTAGTCTTTCTCTACTCTATCGTTATTTCCATCAAAAGTGCTCAATCTCTGGTTCCTCCTTGTAAGACATTCACAGCGATAACTCGCCTTCCTACCACAACTGCAAAGAACTTTCCTTTCTTCCTCTGTGTGCCTAACATCAAACGGAATTTCCATGAACAGGGTTTCTTTCCAAGAATTTCCCATTTGTGGAACACATTACCATGGGACTGCTTCCTGCAGATTACAACATGATCGTCTTTAAACCCAATGTCAACAGATAATTGTCATAAACTGTCTCCATAAGTAATCAAATTTTGTTCTGTTCATTTATCATTTTCAATCCTCATAATAGTTTTCATCATTCAACTGACAATCCATCAATCTTATTACCCCTTATCTTCAAGTAGCTTTTGGTGTTGATAAGTGGTGACTCATTAGTATATATATATATATATATATATATATATATATATATATATATATATATACATATATTAATTAAAGTGATGTAACTAATAATTAGCGTTTTTATTAAAAAAAAAAAAAAAATTAGGGCAGCAAAAACCTGCTGTCTTTAAAATTAAATTTTTTTTATCTTTCGAACATTAATAAAATATTCCATTTTAATCACGGAATTCTTTTTAATTTTTTTATATAATTGTGAAGAAAAAATTATAATTACTTCTTTTTTTTTTACGAACATAAGATTGATGAAAATAAATTTTCTTAAATGTAAAATGACCTTTTCTAAATTCAGTCGAAATTGTAACGTTTCAGCAAATATCATTTCAAGGTGAAATATAAATGTTCTGTGATTATGTAAAAATGTAGAATTGTTTCCAGATGAAATTCATTCCAAGATGGAAGTCAGAATAACGAGTAACGGATCTTCCACCTGTCGGATGGCCCACCCACTTGTCTACCTCAAAGTCACAACTTGGAAACCCTAGAACTGGAAAAGTGGCTGATTCGTATTGCTTGGCAGAAACTTCAGATCTTCTCAAATATTTTACAAGTTTTGAATTCTCGTAAGAATGAGTATCTCCCCCCCCCCACTCCCCTTCATCCAGGTGTTTGTAATTTGGCATGGGAAGAGGGATAGTCCGAGATAGGGAGGGGGGGGGGGTTAGAATGAAGTTCGCCTAACCGTTAGGAAAGGGGGGGGGGTAGAGAAATATGATCGGAACAATAATTTCTCATAACTGCTTCCAAAAATAATGAGGCATCCTGTGCACTTCCTTTTGTCTTGCTCCAAGTTCTTCCGCCGTCTTTTCGTGTCTTTCTTTCTTCTTTCCTGTTTCACTGGATTCTCACTAATCCCCCCCCCCCCCTTGCGGTTCTCCACTTGCTATTCTATCGGCAACAAGCGCATATGTTCATACAGAGACAAGTACGTTTTGATACAAACAAACCGTAGGGTGTGGTTTAGAGATTGGAGGGGGGCTGTATCATGGGCGCAAGAATTTTTTGGTTTTCTCTCAAACTCTGGCAAATGAGAAAAAATTCCAAGAAGTTTTTTTTTTCGTTCATTTCATCCAATGCAAGATTTTCGGCACGCAACGCTTTATTCCTTTTCAAAACTGATTATTCAAAAAATCTAGACAATAAAAGTCAACGTGTAATTTTGGTTATTCGGACTACATTTCTCATCTTGAGTTTCATCATCAAAGCCAATGTGTGTTTACAAACATTCCTGACAGAAGATACTTATACAGCAAACATTGGTTAGGACTATGATGCCAATGATTATTGTTTTGCCAACATCTATGCCTTTGGTGGCTAACATGTTGACAGTGTTCATCACCTTGACTGCTGCCATCTCATGTAACGAAGGGGACACCCACTAAAATGATAAAAATTATATGGACTTTTATTAAAAGATTTATTAATTATTCCTTTTTGTTATTGTTGGATAAGAAGAAATAGATTTCACATTTAATTTTATGTATATATAAATATATAAGTAAATCATATATATATATAGAGAGAGAGAGAGATAGAAGAAAAAAAGAGTGATAAATATGCGACGATTGTCCAAATTTATTTCAAATTTCAATTGTTCAATGCAAGGTGTATTCAGTAATAAACTAGTGTTTATTATTCTTTCCTTAAGCCAAGGCTTTTCAAAGATCGAGAACTTATCATCAGAGGAGAAATACAGATGGATAAGTTGGCTTTCGAAAAAACCAAAGTTCAAATATTTGAAAAATATGAAAATTATTTTTTTAAAATAATTTTTGTTAAAAAAACGCAGTGAATGAAAAGAAAAGTTCCGTAAAAAAAGATATGCAGATTGTCCGGGTGGTAAATTTCCGTGGTTTTGGATTTAAACCTTGAACGAGATATCATCTGCCTTGTTTGGTCCAGGAAGTATATCAAAAATGGCCAGCTTTTCTCTTTTCAATCCCTTTTAAGTGCTTTTGGATTTACTTGTAATTTTAAGCACTTTCTCCACACTGCTCCCACGCAAAGAGTTTTTTTTCACGTCCTACAATTCATCGGACTTCTTTTTCAACGGAAATTTACCACCCGGACAGTATTTTCGAATAAAATTAATTGTTGCTGTTGGCAGAAATAAATTGTTTCAAATTAGTTTTAGAGCGTTCAATCCAGTAGTTACAAGATACTTTTTTAAAAATTATTTTCTCCAAATTTTCAAACAATTAAAAACAAAATCTTCCCCATGATATTCGGTCAGAAAGAAAAAGATATGAGCGAAGAGAACATTACTGTTGAGAGGCATCTTTATCTCAAACGAACATGAAGAGGGATTTACTGCTGAAACATATATAAAAGTTAAAGGAGTTCCAGAAATGTTAATTATTCTCACAGATTTTTATGAAATTTGTGAAAAGGTTAAATAAAAAAATAAAAATATTTTCACCCCATTTCCAGCATGTATTCTGCTACTGCTACACTTAATTTGTATTTTGCTCATTATAGGAACTAAAAATATTATGAGTCATCTAAATTAGCACGACAGACCAGTAAAGCAAAGTAACATAGAAATACTCATGGGGGATTTACCCTGATTCTAAGTAAGTATCCTTTATAAGGGAAGAAGACTCATCTGATTCTATAGACTAGAACGCTCAGCACATTCATACGCAGAAACTGGCATTAATTAAGGCACATTATTACACAATAGTTCCAGAGCTGCGAGACGATATACACTAACCTCCTATATCCTCTTAAAACATGCGTGGACAATTAGTTTATAATGCAGCAAGGGTTGCACAATTCGGAATCACGCATCCTTTGAGCTAGTATCAGTCAAGTATCCAGAAGAAATCCAAGACAGCCGGAAGCAATGCTGGACAAACTGATGTTATTTCAAAGTTTTCCTTTTCTGACACTAGTTGCTCTCTCAAGACTTGAGAGTCTAGTTTGCCCTACTAGTTCACGCATAGCAAATGTATTTACTTTCACTTGCAAACTTATAACACCTGGCATTCCCAAATGGTCAATCATCCAAGTGCTGACGAGGCTCAACATTCAGTGCCCGGTTAAGGCATTTCTGGCCCAAAGGCACTTTTTTAACAAGTGGCCCAAAATAGTGAACACACAGGTATTTGGGGCTTATCGACAAAAAGACGAAAAGTAAAATTTAAAATAGAATATTTATCAGGAAAAAAATAACATTGCAACTTTGCGTGTTTTTACAACTTCAAATTTGTCAATTAGTTTTTTTTAAAGTTAACCTTCTTGAGCAAATCACTTTCAATGCAGAAAAGTGACAATACACCAAGACGCTGTTGACCCATTTTCGATCATTTTACATCTTTAATTCTTTTCAATTGTGAAAATGAGCGTTCAACTGAACAATTGGTCGCCATCAGACATAAGTAGATCCACAGAGCTATTTCAGTATTTGGAAATGCTTGATAGACTGCCAAAAATACCCCCCCCCCCCCCCAATGTTTTTGTGACCTGCATTTTTGGCTTGTATTTTTGCCTGGCCCTAAGGCATGTGCCTTGTTTGCCTTATGGTAAGCTGTAGGTTGATTTATTGTAGAGCGTCTAATTATTTATTGTAGAGCGTCTAATTATTTATTGTAGAGCGTCTAATTATTTATTGTCGAGCGTCTAATTATTTAATGTAGAGTGTCTAATTATTTAATGTAGAGTGTCTAATTATTTATTGTTGAGTGTCTAATTATTTATTGTTGAGTGTCTAATTATTTAATGTAGAGTGTCTAATTATTTATTGTTGAGTGTCTAATTATTTATTGTAGAGCGTCTAATTATTTATTGTCAAGCGTCTAATTATTTATTGTTGAGTGTCTAATTATTTATTGTTGAGTGTCTAATTATTTAATGTTGAGTGTCTAATTATTTAATGTAGAGTGTCTAATTATTTATTGTTGAGTGTCTAATTATTTATTGTTGAGTGTCTAATTATTTATTGTTGAGTGTCTAATTATTTAATGTAGAGTGTCTAATTATTTATTGTTGAGTGTCTAATTATTTAATGTAGAGTGTCTAATTATTTATTGTTGAGTGTCTAATTATTTATTGTTGAGTGTCTAATTATTTAATGTAGAGTGTCTAATTATTTATTGTTGAGTGTCTATTTATTGTTGAGTGTCTAATTATTTAATGTAGAGTGTCTAATTATTTATTGTTGAGTGTCTAATTATTTATTGTTGAGTGTCTAATTATTTATTGTTGAGTGTCTAATTATTTATTGTAGAGCGTCTAATTATTTATTGTCAAGCGTCTAATTATTTATTGTTGAGTGTCTAATTATTTATTGTTGAGTGTCTAATTATTTATTGTTGAGTGTCTAATTATTTAATGTTGAGTGTCTAATTATTTAATGTAGAGTGTCTAATTATTTATTGTTGAGTGTCTAATTATTTATTGTCGAGCGTCTAATTATTTATTGTCGAGTGTCTAATTATTTATTGTTGAGCGTCTAATTATTTAATGTAGAGCGTCTAATTATTTATTGTAGAGCGTCTAATTATTTATTGTTGAGTGTCTAATTATTTATTGTTGAGTGTCTAATTATTTATTGTTGAGTGTCTAATTATTTAATGTTGAGTGTCTAATTATTTAATGTAGAGTGTCTAATTATTTATTGTTGAGTGTCTAATTATTTATTGTCGAGCGTCTAATTATTTATTGTCGAGTGTCTAATTATTTATTGTCGAGTGTCTAATTATTTATTGTCGAGCGTCTAATTATTTAAGATAGAGCGTCTAATTATTTATTGTAGAGCGTCTAATTATTTATTGTTGAGTGTCTAATTATTTATTGTTGAGCGTCTAATTATTTATTGTCGAGTGTCTAATTATTTATTGTTGAGCGTCTAATTATTTATTGTAGAGCGTCTAATTATTTAATGTAGAGCGTCTAATTATTTAATGTAGAGTGTCTAATTATTTATTGTTGAGTGTCTAATTATTTATTGTTGAGTGTCTAATTATTTATTGTTGAGTGTCTAATTATTTATTGTAGAGCGTCTAATTATTTATTGTCAAGCGTCTAATTATTTATTGTAGAGCGTCTAATTATTTATTGTAGAGCGTCTAATTATTTATTGTAGAGCGTCTAATTATTTAATGTTGAGTGTCTAATTATTTATTGTTGAGTGTCTAATTATTTATTGTTGAGTGTCTAATTATTTATTGTTGAGTGTCTAATTATTTATTGTTGAGTGTCTAATTATTTATTGTTGAGTGTTTAATTATTTATTGTTGAGTGTCTAATTATTTATTGTTGAGTGTCTAATTATTTATTGTTGAGTGTCTAATTATTTATTGTTGAGTGTCTAATTATTTATTGTTGAGTGTCTAATTATTTATTGTTGAGTGTCTAATTATTTAGCTGCAAATATATTTGTGGGGTGCGCCTCGTGTAATGGTGGCAGCAAATGTAAAACAAGTCGGAGGGAAAAGAGAGATTCAAACTGAGCTATCATTTTGAGATTGTATTTTTGTTTTGTTGAAGATTGTTTACAAACCTGCAGGTTCTCTCCCCCCCCTCTCCTCCTACTACTACAACAACAATAACAACAACAATAATAATAATAATAACAATAACAATAACAACAACAACAATAATAATAATCTGCTGCTGACTTGCTGCAATTACTTTAGTTTCACATTTGTCGTTTCTTATGTCGGCCTTCTGCCAAGGTTTTAACCAATAACATTTGAGGACTTCCTTATTCACCAGATAAACTTGACGACTTCTATTACCCTCTTTTTTTATTATTATAAAACGTTGGTATATATTTTGCATAGCAAATAGCAAACGGGATGAAATTGTGTTCATTAATGTGATAGTAGGTTAGAATAAACCCTAACTCCTCTGCCCAATCAACCCTAACAACATGAAGGCTTACTCAGATATACTTACTTCTTACTTCTACTTTCACTGCTTAACCCTCACACCCTATAATGGCTACTCATCTATTAAATAAATCAAAGTCATATTTCTATCGTTGGGTGTGTGTGTGTGTGTGTGTGTGTGTGTGTGTGTTTCCGGTTAAAACTGAGAAACTGCCAAAGATGTACTTACACTTAATGCTTACGTTTTATCCTAGCTTTTGTTTCATTTTACTTCAGTCGAAGTTCTCAGAAATCAAGGAGCCCCTTCCTGGGGCTAACACTTGATCTTTATACTAGATACATAGATATTCGAATATTCCATTAAAGTTCTCCTTTACCTCTCAAAAGTGCAGTTAGTAATGAAGTTAAGAACATTAATTTTCCTCTCACAAATTAACCAGTTAATTATGTTATAGTATATATTTCTTGTGGTCTCTTGGTCTTACCGAATTCCAGGACAAGAATTCATCTAGTCTGGTGGAGTATGCAGCTAAGTGCTGTTACTTGAGGTAACATTACTTGGAAAACGTGCACCATTCCTTGTATGAGCCAGTGTATAGCCGTGTCGAGGGGATCTTATTTGGGCTTTGAATAGTATGTTATTTTGAATATTTGGTTGGGGTTTACTTCTAGGGGAAGTATCCTCATGTCAGGTTATCCTGACAAACCCTTGTACAGAGAGACCGAAGACACTCACGGATGGTGTCTAGTAGGTAATTCAAACTCCTAGTAATATACATGTGTGTGTGTAGTTGTATTAGTTGTTATATGTGGAGAGTGCTCAATATTGGGGATAAAGCTTGTAAGTTGGTTTTTTTTTTGTATCTGAAAATCTCTCTCTCTCTCTCTCTGATACTGGGTCAATCGACTGATACATCTCACCGTGCTTGATGACTTGTTCAACCTCTGATTTGGCCATTGCTGTGAAATACCGAATCCTCTTGATGTTCGCTCTGCATGTGGATGTCTTCTATCTGCTGCTAGCTCATAGCTCTCACTGTAGCAGCACATGTTTGACCAATAAGCTCGCCATCCACCTTCATGGTATCGTACCATTTGTGAGGCACTCGTGTCATCTGATCAGCAAGGTTGCAGTACGACGGGACCAATGTTACGCTGACTACCAGGTCATACTCAGAGACTCTTTAAGGTGTCTAACTTTCGTCTTATCAGCATCTCGCTTACTGCCTTGGTGCGTATTCTTGCTTTCCTGGTCAGTGTCTTGGACATTCAATGATAAACACAAAGGGAGTTGATATACAGATGCAATCTCCTTGCTTGCCATTGTAGTGCTAGGTTAATGCCTTTCATCACAGTATCTTACTCAGGCAGGTTGATGTGCTGGCATTGTTCGCAGATCGCAACCAACAGGTGTTCTCCAACATGGCTCCATTTTTCTCCAACAGGACTCCCAATGCTAGTGAACTGGTGTCGAGCCATATGTTCATTTCTTCTCCATTTACACATCACTCTCCTCGGGCCGGGTCCTCATGTATTGCTCTCTCAACACTTTCTGCAATCATTCAGGCAAGAAGGGTATCACTTGTTTGATCGTCCCACCCTTTAATTACCGCATTTACCCTGCATTTTATTATGCCCACTGCCACGCAAAGCCACCCACACACTTGCAGGTGTCCCATGAGTTTTCTGCACAAGGAAATGGCCATAAAGTTTTGTTGACCCGCACCTGCAGATAGGCTTTCCTCAGATCGAGCAATGATACATTCGATCCTTTCTGGCGCCACTCACTCAACTTGCTTGCACATACATCGGCATCAGCTGTGTAAGCCTCTATGTATTGATTGAGTTCATGTTAGTCCAGGACTGGTCGAACATTTGACTTGTTATGTTGTATCACTACCATTAAATGGATAAGACCTTTTGGAGGTCCAAGCTATTGGTTAGGTTATGGGATCAACCAGCCATCTTGGATCCAGGTGTTAAGCTCTTGTTCATATGCGGCCCTAACATTTGCAGTTATGGGGTCCTCTGTGACGCCATTCCATAGCTTGATTGGTATTTTTTGTATCATTTTCAAGACACAGTCCAGATCTTTTGGCGTTGATCGAACTCTACCTTGAAGTCTGGATGATCGATGGAAAATGTGGCAGACACCAGTGCCTTCAGGAATTTCACAATTCCAGCTAATGTAATGAGAACACAACCCAGAGCCTTGATAGCATCATATCTGAGCAGCACATCAAAGCCAAGTATGTCTTTCTATGTCACCAGGACATTGGCCCAGCGGATGCACCAGAGTCTGTGCAAATCCTTACTGACATGACACTACCCCACAGCACACCTATGTTTCGACATTTATCATCGTTTACTATCGTACTGGAGCAGCCTGAAAAAAAATAAAAATTAAAAAATAAAATTTTTTTTTTAAATCGCTAAGCAAGGCGTTTAGTCGACATACACTCGGATGATTGGTTGCGCCTTGTTTATATCTTGTCTGGGGAGCAGAGCAGCGCTGACATCTTGTCCCCTGACTCGTTTCCTGGACAGTCTTGTGGCTATGTGTCCGATCCCACCACACTGGAAGCAGTGTATGCATCTCCGTCTTCTTTCTATGCAATCCTTTGCCATGTGTCCACTCTGCCCACAATAGAAGCAATTGAGTTTGGCATGTGGGTCCGGCCTCTGCGGATTTCTAAGGTCACTCTGGGCCGACTGCACGACCATTAGAACATGTCCCTTAAGTTCTGCTTCATCTCTGATGATGGCCAGTGCGCACTCAAGTAGCTGTTCAATCAACGTCGCCTCTATGCTTATGGATGCTCTCAGGCGGTTTCTTCACTCGAACTGGGAGCCTGACCACAAATGCGTATTCAAATGTCTGTTCAGACAACCCTCCAAACAGAACGGCCAGCTTTTTCAATGCTGCAAAGAAGACATCCACTGTCGCACCTGCCAATAGTTTGCGAGTGCTAAAATGCTTGCATGCAGTACATAGGTCCATCGCAAAAGCTCTGTACAGTGCAGCCTTCATCAGCTGAACATTAGCCTTATCATTTTCACTTAGCTACTGGTAAACATCCAGAGCGCACAAAAATAACAATATTCTTGTAAGTGGAACGAACACTCTGGGTTCAATCGACACACAGTGCGACCCTCACTCTTTTTCTTCGAGGACCCACATGATGGCTGCTACAGAGCTTACATAGATCTAAGTTTAAAAAGTCGAGAGAATTAACAGCTGATGCTGAACAGATGGTGCGTGAATATATGTTGTTGATTCTAATGACGACACTCTTCAAACTTACATCTTCTTATATAAGTACCGGTTGAATAATGCTATTTACTTGCGTTATCTTGTCTGGAAGGGTGAATATTATACCCTCTTGGGTAAGTATATTTCATTTTGATCAAAGTACTCTGGCTAATGTAGCTTCAGAATATATGTCACTATATGGGGATTTATCTCCAAAACCTTAGGAGGCATTTGTAAACAGACAGAAAAACTGCAACTTATTTATTTATTTATATATATATATATAATATTGATAAAATTAAAAAGAGTACTATTGGAGAGATTAAAAAATCTGACTGTCATCGAGTTCAATCAGATGTCTTGATGTTTACACTCGCTGCTTTCAGTGTAAATATAACTTAATTTCTCCATTATCATGTGACAACCCCCCGTAGCCTAAGGGATTGAGCAAACGTTTACAAATTCAAGGTGTCTCTGTGACCGTCTGAGATTGTTATTTCCCTTCGCTGATGAGAGCCAAAAGATTGAAACAACGTCATACGTAGGTAAAATATTAAAATATAATTTAATATTATATATATATGTTTATATATATATATATATATATATATATATATATATATACATGCATAATATTTCAATACCATGTTGTTTTATTCTATTTTTCTCTTGTGTCTTTTTATAAATATTATTATCTTTATGTGATAGCAACATATTGTACAGTATGTTTATTATCATTATTGTCATTGTCTATAAAAAGTGAAAGACTTAAAGTTTTGGATGAAAAGTACCAAAGAAGATGGCGCATTTCTGTATGTAAACAATTTTTCAAAACACTTTTTCCACAAATTCTTTTTATAAATACCAAACACTTTTATAAATACCAAACACTTTTTCCACAAATTATTTTTATTAATACCAAACACTTTTTCCACAAATTATTTTTATTAATACTAAACACTTTTATAAATACACAAACACTTTTTCCACAATTTTTTTTTATAAATACCAAACACTTTTCCACAAATTATTTTTATAAATACGCAAACACTTTTTCCACAAATTCTTTTATAAATACCAAACACTTTTATAAATACCAAACACTTTTTCTACAAATTCTTTTTATAAATACCAAACACTTTTTCCACAAATTATTTTTATAAATATCAAACACTTTTTCTGCAAATTATTTTTATAAATACCAAACACTTTTTCCACAAATTATTTTTATAAAAACCAAACACTTTTTCCACAAATTCTTTTTATAAATACCAAACATTTTTTTCACAAATTATTTTTATAAATACCAAACACTTTTATAAATACAAAACACTTTTTCTACAAATTCTTTTTATAAATATCAAACACTTTTTCTACAATTCTTTTTATAAATACCAAACACTTTTATGAATACCAAACACTTTTTCCACAAATTATTTTTATAAATACCAAACACTTTTATAAATACCAAACACTTTTTCTACAAATTCTTTTCATAAATATCAAACACTTTTTCTACAAATTATTTTTATAAATACCAAACACTTTTTTATAAATACCAAACACTTTTTACACAAATTATTTTTATAAATACCAAACACTTTTATAAATACCAAACACTTTTTCCACAAATTCTTTTTATAAATACCAAACACTTTTTTATAAATACCAAACACTTTTTACACAAATTATTTTTATAAATACCAAACACTTTTATAAATACCAAACATATTTTCTACAAATTCTTTTTATAAATACCAAACACTTTTTCTACAAATTATTTTTATAAATACCGAACACTTTTATAAATACAAAACACTTTTTCCACAAATTCTTTTTATAAATACCAAACACTTTTTCCACAAATTCTTTTTATAAATACCAAACACTTTTTCCACAAATTCTTTTTATAAATAGCAAACACTTCATTCCACAAATTATTTTTATATGATTAATGAGCAAAAAAAAAGAGGATATTCTCAATATTTCTCCACTCAATCTGCACGTCGCTCACCAGTGAACAATGATATTTCAACTTTAAGCGTAACAGATCAACTTAGGAAGCCTCCGATAATTCAAAGAAATAAAAAGTTTTTGTGATTTTATTTTGAATGAACAAGGCTCTGTTTGAAGTAAAGACATGATTCAAATCCAGAAACTAAAGAATTGACTTAATTTTCCTTTTTTCTTGTCATCAGGTTCTTTGTATTCCGATCCAGTTCGCGAGGTGAAGCATTTTGCTAAGGAACTGAAGATGGATGGAAAAGTCTACGTGACCAATTGCAATTCTGAGTTGACCCCAGAAAATTTCAAGACCATTGTTGATGAATGTTTTAACAACAGTTGTTGGTTAATTCTGCAGAATTACCATATGTGTGACGCTAATATTCATCTACAGCTTGCAAGTATTCTGAAGGTAAGAAACAAACCACCCAACAAAAGGCAAATCTTGATGCATTTGGAAATTGTTTTTCAATTTCATTGCTTTAAGTGTTAGATAGTCAGGGGAATTGAGAGATTGTTGGACGGCTATTAGAAATTGACTTCCAAGCTAACCTATCTCTGACCAGGTCTTTATTTATATCCTTCTTTCTCTCAAAAATATCTTTATCAAATCCTCCCATGTTTTCCTTGGCCATCCCCTGCTAACTGACCCTGCTATCTCAAGTGTTCTACATCTACTAACTCATCCATTCATTCAACGTGAGAATACACCATCACACTCCGTACACATGCCTGATAGATTCTTTCTTTGGTCGATAGTGGTAATGCTCTGCTGGTTAGTAATGGCAGAAGTTCCCTGAACTTACTCCATCAACTCCTAATTCTTGCAATCACACTAGCACCTGCTCCATCCTGTGCTCCAATAGTATCACCCAGGTTATAAAACTTCTCGACCACCTCAATAGCTTCGCCATCCAAATATACTTTCTCCATATCTGTGTTTCAGTTTCCATCTCCATTACATTTCTTGCACACAAACTGGTTATCATCTCTCAATTTACCTGTAATACCACGGCACTTCTTGAGTACCCAATGCTTTCAAATACCACAAAAAATTGAGTTGCACCAGACTCCCTTTCCACAAACTGAGTAGGAGAACTTTCCTTTGGTCTTGGTAACATTCACTCTTAGACCTTTACTTTCCATAGCATTCCTCAAAGTCTTTAACTAAACAAGTAAGTCTTCCATTGTTTCACAAACAAGTACTGAATCTCAGCATACAGCATCTCTTCCGGACAACCCGACGTACAAAACTCCTTGGACAATGCTTTTAAATGAAAGCAAATACCACAAAAAATGGAGTTTCACCAAACTTTCTTTCCACAAACTGAGCAGGAGAACTTTCCTCTTTCGAAGGACTTTCCAAGACTTTTCTGTCAAACACTTTCAGAACCTAATCTAGCAAGTTTAAGCCTCTGTCATTACTTCTATCTAGAGCTCCTCCTTTACCCTTGTAACTGTTCACAATTGTACGTAGTTACCAGTCTTTCGGAACAACCTATTTTATGATCCGATTTGTAAAGTCTGTGATCATCTCAATGCTTGTTTCACCATTAGCCTTCAATGTTTCTGCAACAACAGCTGAAACTCCTGCAGCCTTACCATTCTTCATCTGTAAAATCAGATAAAACCAAACCAATCATCTCGACATGTTGGACTCGTGTATTATCGCCATGTTGTATCATTTTCATGTCTGCACCTACATGCGATAGATGACTATGAAAGATTGACACCTTTAAGGGTATTAAATTATATACAGCCATTATTAACTGGCGAGGTCATTGCATCATTTGTTACAATTATTTTCTTTTCATGTGGCCGCTCAGTGAGAACCAATATGACTGCTCACTAACTCTGTGACTCACTACAGTTATGGACGTATAAAATATGGCCCAATGTTCCGATGTACTACATTTTTTTAACATATTTTTATCATTAATTCTTTAACATTAATTCATCAAAAATTACATTCGCATTGGAAACGTTGCACTCTGAAAAGAAACAAATTGAACTTCTGCGTAAAGAAAGTGGGGAGTTATGTTACACGTTGTTCAATGAAATAATTGACGATTTTGATAGAGAAAAGTCACAGAAAAGAATGTTTTAAATAAAAGGGGGATTATTATTCAATTCAGTTTTATTTAAATATTTTAACTGAAAACTTGTTGATTGTTTAAAGGCAGTAATTATTATTTTAGATGATACTTTATTATGGCTGCAATAATAGAAGAAAATGTGTAAATCATGTTTTATTATCGTAAACTTGAAAACTTGAGGATTCAAGATCTTTTGTATTGGCTAATTGTTTGCTTCAGATTGGCTTCCATACTGAAAAGAAAGATGGTTGACAAATAAAAAAATTTTTCTGTTATTTTTTTAAAAATATTATTTTGTTTATGCACTCCCATCTTTCTACAAAATTATCCAACAACTTAAACAATCATAAAAATTAAAAAATGTTAAGTCAAATTAATGTTCTTGGTAAAAATCTTTTTATATCTGATAGGATTTGAACTGATCATAGCTGATTCCATAGTCTGCAGTAGTATCCATTAATTCAATCACGCACTGCATAGGACAACTGGATGAACAATAACGTGATTTTTGTTACCAAAGGATGTTCAATTTATTGTATTTTTTCATTCAAAACAATAAAATAAAAAAATACATCAAGAATATTTCCATATGTTTGAAAGGGACTTACAAATTGATTATAAAATTTTATGCTTTTGTTGTAGATGATTCTTTGGGATGAGTCGGAAAGTCAATCCTCTTCCATGGATGTTGAGGAACAAGTTCAAAAAGTAAACAATTTCCGGCTATGGATCACTTTTGCTTCACAGGAAGCAAAGGGAAGATTGCCTCCAGGTAAATGCTTTCCAATTTATGATTATTTCTTGATACAGCATTCTCAAATAATAATAACAAGTTCAATTTCTAGAATTTCAAAAATATTTATAGAAGTGACAACACGAAAATCACTCATAAATATATTTTGAGTCGTCATTCAAGTCTGTATTCTCATCAAACTCGTGTTTATATAAACACAAAAAAATAAACAAATTATTCAATAACCTATTTTAGCTTTTATGTATGCATAAAATTGAAGTGCATGAAGCCGGAAGTAACTTGTTTTATATAATTGAGTTATATACAAACGATCGTTGCGTTACAATTATAATAGTCTTAATCCTAACAAAATCATTTCTGGATGATTTCTTAAATGTAAAGGGGACTTCCTCATGTGATATATTGAATGGCTCAGTGATAGAATAAGTATGGTTAAATACGGGATGTCTCAGAGGAAGTAAAAGTGATCTCTGAGCTCCGCTAAGAAATGGTACATTTGCTTCAACCTGGGTATTTATAACAAACATGGAACGTGATAAATTCTGATCATATTAGATGAGAGGAATCCATGGGTGATTAGATGATGATAAACAGTAGTGATGCAGCAGGGTAAGGATTTTAGATGATAGAAGCGAATTGTGAAAGACTTAATCAACTAGATGACAGTTTTTGCCTGTGCCCCCCAAAATGGTGTATGGATGGGGGGGGGGGGGTCACTTGCTCTCTATGAATAATGTGTATGTATCGAAAATAAAAACGACAGGAAAATGTTTTTCAATAAACAACCAAGGCCATCAAAAAGATGAATTCAGAGAGAAAAAAATTTGCAGAAATAAAGTTTTGCAGAGAAACTGGAAGAATTTATTCACACACCCTTAATACAATGTATACATACACATATATATTTATTTATTTATTATTATTTTTTTTTTCACAATTACACATATATCTGTCTATCTACACAATGTTACAATGTTATGTAATACCTGTATCAAGATGGTCGGGTGGAAACTCCGTATGATATAATATTTCGGGAACTCTTCACTTCTTCAGAACCGTGCTCAACTCAAGTTCAAGCGTGCATATGAAGGAAGCCGTAGGATGCAGTCTCGCAGAAAATATTGGTTAAATTTGAATTTCAAACCAGATTCAAAAAATAAAATAAACTTTTTTTAAATTTTTTTTTTTTTTTTTAAATATTTTATTTATCTATTTTTATCTAATTTATTTATTCATCTATTTACCTTTATTAAACTTTTTTTTGTTTTTACTTTTTAGAATCTTTCCTTTTTTTTTTTTGTTAAATTTTAAATTCTAATCTAAATTTAAACCAAGTCTATTCGTTTAAATTAATATGTCGGTTAATACTGTCATTAAACATTGCATTATTTGTTCGTTTTAAATTATTGTGTATATTAATATTTAGTTTATTTTTTAAATATGTATATTTTATTAATCAATTCAATATGATCTGTTCATTAATCGCCCCCATCCGTCTAACGTTAATTACAACAATGGAAGGGACTAATTCAGTTCAGTTGGTCTGTCTAATGGTGTTTAAGTCGCTTTTAAATTTAGTTATTTCCAATTGTTAGGCTAAAATATTGTTATAACGAATGTATTTCTTTCCTTTTTTCCCTTTTTTTATTTTTATTATTAATTAATGTTATAGGGTATTGTTCTCTCTCTATATATAAATCTTATAAAAGTGAGGAGTTAGATTACAAAAAACAAAAAGCGGTTAGTAAAAACCTCTCGATCGTTTCTAAAGAATAGGACCGAAAACAAGCAGGTTGATTTCTAAGTGGTAGTGAGACTCAAGTGGGAGGAAATAAAGTCGGGATGGAGTTTGGGAATGGACGGTGTCCTTCCAAGATGAATTTAATTTGGGGAGGCCAAGATCAAAATAAGAGTGGGGAGATGGCAGACACTTTGATCCTCGCCAAAATGCCAAGAAAGTTCATCCACAATCACAGAAATCGATTTTGAGTTACCTCCCTTATATATTATCTATCGTCTAAGCAGCCTCGACATGGAATTAATTCTTTTGTTTCAATTAAACTTGTCGTACGTCCATGGCTATTTAAAAAAAAACTTTCAATGACATTATTATCCATTATTAGTCAACTTGAATCCTGCTTATCAGCTTTCCTCTTTCCTTTCAAGCCTGCCTCATTCAACAAAGTGTGAAGGTTACATGTGAAACGACTCGAAACTTCCAGTCCACTTTACTGAAATGCCATCGAGCAGCCAAGTTTCTCATTGAACATCATAAGATCAAGAAAATAGTAAGTAAGAAAATAGTAAGTAAGAAAATAGTTTGATTGAGATTTTCGATGGCTTTTTTTTACAATTGTTTTGTTGTTTAATTCCCATAAAATATCTTTAAACAATTAAAAAGTTCTTTCAAAAATTGACACATTAAAATGATTTATTATTAAATAATTTATTATTATTATTAAAATGATTATTTGAATACTAATATTAACGCATTAAAATTATTATTCTACACTTCAAAAAATATTGTATGGCATCGTGTTTAAAATGTATCATCATTTTTAAATATTGAAAACATTTTTAAAGATTCTAATATTTATTTAGTAAAAGGTGCTTTTAAAAAATATTTGTGTTGGAATTCATTGTTTATAAAAACGTTAAGAAATAATAAAATCGTATTTTAAAGCAATAAAAGTTTTTAATTTTCACTGTGAGAATATTCGTAATTTGTGAAAATTCCTAATGTGAAATACTGCGATTGTAAAAAATCCACGGACAAGTAACCAAGTGTGAAAAACAATGACAAATCGCCTAGAGCTTTTAAGTACATAAAAATAAACAAATTATATAAATATCATTTTTCTACCTTGGAATTGAAACTAGCAGTGATACAATACCTTAAAATGATGATGATGTTCTTGTTATTGCAAAAATTTAAAGTTATTTCAGTAATTTACTAAAGTGGCACTAGTTTGATTTCTATTCTTACCAGCCACTAAGACAATTTCTGGAATCAAAGATTTTGAAAAAAATTATTTTTCCAAAAGATTTTGCAAAACAACTGACAGACATTATTAGTTTGGTCACATTGAAAGAATGGATGAGAGTTCTTGGGTTAGTAGATGTAGAGCAGTTGAGGTTGTAGGGTCAGTTGGAAGGGGAAAGCTAAGCAAAACATGGGAGAAAGTGATAAGGATGAACTTGAGAGAAAGAGGGATAAATAAAATAAACATCTGGTTAGTTTGGAAGTCAATTTCTAAAAGCCGTCCAAAACATGCCAGCATGTAAAACGGATGCTAAACTAAATATGATGATGATGATGATGATGATTCAGTAGCCATTTTGTATTTAGTCAATAGTTGAATTTTCTTGTAAAATCTGTAACATATTCTTTGGTTTATGTTTGTCTGTTTTATTGTATATAAATCTTTTTTGATTTTTAGTATGTAAACGAACACAACTGATCTGATAAGATTTGAACGAGGCAGAGCCGATTCCATCAGCCGCAACCATCACGAGCGTACACATGTTCATATCATTTCCATAATTTCAAAAAGCGAGTAAAACATATTGCTTTATGATGGGAAGCCCCCTATTCTAGCTTCATACCTTGTCACAGCATTGATATTCTCAGAATTTAAAAAAAAAGGATCATATTTTTAATTTGTTTTCAAGATTTTCTTAAACTGCGATACTTTTCAAGAGTTCTATTTGACTTTTTTACCATTTTTTCGACCTTTTCTTCTCTATTTTTGTAAAAAAGAAAGAAAAAGAAAGCCAGAATCCTTGGAGTCTGTGAAAGTCTAGAGGGGGGGGGGGAATCATTTTTAGCTTTGGCATGGAATTTCATCATTTCAAAAGATAATAACTGCAGTCTAATTCTGGCAATGCGAGCCGCAACCCCTAATGATTCAGAACAACAACAACAACAACAACGGTGTGATGCTAATAAAAATCCTTCAAGAGATATTCTCCAGGGAATGTACAGCTTTAATCTTCCCAAAAAAACCATGACCTACTTGCATCGAGATTTACTTTTTTATACGATAAATTGTAAAACACACCGACACGTGTGTGTATATATAATTTGGTACATCGGAGTTGGATGTCGGGTACTTCTTAGGGTGAGTTCTGTTTGATAGCTCAATATAATTATAGAGCAATATTAACGAAGTTATATAGAAAAACTCAAAATGGCCTTCCCTTCCTCCTCTCTCTGGAAAGACTCTTTTCAACCACAAATGCTAATTTTCCATCCATAATATAAAAAAAATATGCATTAATAGAACCTTGTGCAATAATAAAATGAAAACAATCATTAAATTAGTAGACAATACAAATGAATAGTTAATTAATTAGATGTTCTTTTGCAAAGTATGCAAATAATCCTTAGTATCTACCACATACGCATGACCAGAAAGCTATCATTATTCTATTTTGAAAATGACTTTGGCGTTTTGTATCTCGATTGTATTTTGTTCGTTATTTACTTTATCCACAAATCGTCAAGATAAACACAAATATCAATTGTCACTTTGCTGTCGAAATTGGAATAGCATTTCTTTTGCGATTGTACAATTACCTCCCTTGAAAAAGTCATTATTGGATGGGGCGGATGATTGGCCTTATGGATACACTCAAAGACTCTGGAATCAGCTTACTTCAAATCCTATCAGATCTGTTGTGTTCAGTTAAGCACTAATACCATTTTGGGTGAAAGGTATGAACCCACTGTTAAGATTAAATGGAGTTGTTCCCCTTTGACCGTTTTGATTAAGTTGTCTCCCTTTGAGAACGTGACTTTACGAGACTTCACGAGACTTCATTTTGGCAGTATAAATATCGGTCAGCCATCTTTGTTTTGTTGTTAGTTCTGGATAATCTTCTTACCGGCCACATGTGCCAAATAAACATATCAACTTATATCCATTTTCATCAGCAGGCGCTCTGGTGGTTACATTCTTATTGAGATTACTGACTTGGCCTAAGTCTACAGATAATTCCTCACCTGCCAGGTCAGCTGGTTCCATAATTTTTATGTTATACCAGTTATTATTTTTTCCATTAGCCTTTCCTGCTCGGCTAATTACCTTAGCTTGAATTTGCTGTAAACTCTCCTTGTGAGTGTAACTTATGGTGTGGCCTGGTTTTATATGAATCTTATCCTGTAGTATCATCTCATTGTCATGGTGTGAAGCTGGTGAGGTCTGGGTATATTGCTCATCATCAGAATTCTCTGATGCATCAAAATTTTTGGTAAGGTCGGTTTGCTCCTTGGTCCTTTGACTGCTTGGTGTATCCGACAGCAGGTCGGAGTTTATATTTTCATCCGTGGGGTGGACCAGTCGTAGTCTACATTTATGCACTCTCACCAGTATCCCTCCATGTCGGACAAACACAACAGGCCCATCTTGGCCAATTACCACACCAGGTCCTCTCCATTCTTTATTATCTGGTCTCTTATAGTAGACCTTGTCACCTGCCATACAAGTGTCTGGTGTGGGTCGGACTTGCTTACGTAGGGCTCTTCTGATTTTTTCAGATGATTCGGCTTTGATGAAGGCCTGTCTCGCAGAGTACAACGCATTTATGTGGTTTTTCACCACCTCACTGGTGGTGGTGCCTTCTAAAGCTGGTGGTTCATCGGTGAGTGCTGATGGAATATTCGGATTCCTCCCAAAGACCAGTTGATATGGACTATATCCATGTACATTGTGTAGGGAGTTTTTTGCCATCAGTGCCCAGCTCAAGGCCGTTTCCCAGTCAAGGTTCTGTTCATATTTAATTTTTAATAAAATTTCTGTCAATGTTTGGTTGTGTCTTTCTAATAAGCCATTACTCCACGGCGAATAACCAGCAGTAGTGATCACGCATATGTTGAAGTTCTCGGCCATGTCTCGTACTTCTGCACTGTCAAATTCACCACCAAGATCACTAAGAAGTCGCTGTGGTGCCCCATGAATGCTTATCCAGTATTTTATAAAATTCTGAACAAACATAGATGATCGTTTGTTATTGGTTATGCATCCAGCACTGAATCGAGAGAATTCATCAATTATGTGCAGGTACCAAAGGTTATTGTCCAGCTGATGCAAATCCACTGCTACTGTTTGGTTGTGATCGTTAGCCCAAGAAAAACCAACAATAGGTTTGGGCGATGGTTTAGCATGTTTTCTGCATGTGTCACATTTTGATATAACACCTTCCAATTTGCTGAGAATATCAGAGTCATCCGTACCTGCGGATTTCAGTAGTTGTTTAAGTTTCTCTGCAGATGCATGTCCAAATTGTTGATGCAGTTTAGTGAGCCTCTTAAATTTAGTGCTGTCATCCAGGTTTTCATTTATCATTAACACTTTCGAAACAGAATTGTCAGTGATGTCAATGCAGTAATGGCCAGTAGATGTAAATTGTAATTCTACTGAGCTTCCAAACATCTCAGCCTTGTCAGAATTCAAGTCCAGAATAGTTCTCGCCTTTTTTAGTGAAGCTTTACTTAATAGAAGCGGAATATCTACATCGACCACTTCTACCTCTATTTTACATCTCGTGTTACCTATTTTGGCTGGTAAGATAACTTTTTTGAATGAGTTTATAATCCTACCATCACCAAAACGAAAAGGCTTGTGACTTTTTGTGGATGGGATATCACAATCTATACTGTCCGCATAATGTTTTAGCCATTTTTTACCGCAGACCGTCCTTGTACATGCTGTATCAATGACTGCAGAATTTAATGATTCCACGGCAAAAATTTCACTTGCAGAAGCGTTGTTCTGCGTAAAAAGGGTAATATTGCATTCATCTATGGGTGAGTCATTTATGTCTGAATTAACATTTTCTGTAAATTTAACAGACTCATTCTTATGTGGACAGTCTTTCCACCAATGAAGCACACTTTCGCAAATCCGACATCTACTCGTTTTACCGTATCTGTTAGCCGGATTGGTCCCTTTAATTTTGTTGTATGTTTTTGAAAAAGGACGATATGACTGACGCCTCTTACCTTGGTCGGTGAATAATGCCGTCTCTTGTTCAGTCATCACAATGTTGGTATTTTTTTCCGAGTCCGTGACTGCATTTTGTTTATTCAAAATGTCGCCGAAAATTCTCTTCATGGCAGACTTCATTCTGTCATAACATAATTCATCCGACGCACATGCTGTCAGGATTAACTGTCTTTGCTGGTTGGGTAAATTTGCGTTATCCAAAAGCTTGCATGCCAGTACAGCATCTGGCAGACTCATTTTATATTTAGTACTTTTTTGGTATCGCTGGTCAAATTCTATAATATATTCAGAGATTGCCATGTGTCCCGGTCTCCTGAATCCGTCGAAGTTTCTATATGCTTCGTAAGCTGTGTCTATAGTTTCCCTCAAAAATAATCCATCCAGTGCAGATATGAGGGTATCCATGCCATTTTCTCTGTGCAGTTCGTCTTTGTCACAGTTTAATGCTGCTTTCCTAGCTTTCCCGGTTAGAGATAGTGTTACCGCCAAGGCCTGTTTCTTTTTATCAATGTCCGTCATGAGCTGCCATATAAATAGCTCATTTTTCCATTCTTCATAACTTTGTTCATTAAAAATCGGTGGATTTTTGTAGTTCGAAGCCATTGTTACGCTCTGCTACCATGAAAAACGACACATAAAGCTGATGAAAATGGATATAAGTTGATATGTTTATTTGGCACATGTGGCCGGTAAGAAGATTATCTGCTGATGATGATAATGTCATGGTTGTAGACAACACTCAATTCTTTGAAGCAAAAATGAAAGAGCTCGACAGTTGGAAGCAGAACGAGGTCTACACAGAGGTAAACGACAATGGACAAAAATGCATATCCACTCGATGGGTTTGTACCTTGAAATCGACCATGGACGGCATAATACCCAAAGCGAGATTGGTTGCACGGGGATTTGAAGAAATACAGGAAATACAAAAGGATTCTCCTACTTGTGCTCATGAATCCGTAAGACTAATAATGGCAGTATCAGCTCAACGTCAATGGAAGCTACATTCTATGGATATCAAGACTGCATTTCTTCAGGGACAAACTATGGACAGGGAGGTATACATAATACCGCCCAAAGAAGCCAAATGTAATAAAATATGGCAGTTAAATAAATGTGTCTATGGGTTGAGCGATGCCTCTCTCCACTGGTATAACAAGGTGAAATCTGTCATGATCGAGAATGATGGGGTTATGTCAAAAATGGACCCTACAGTTTTCTATTGGATCTCTAAGACTGGTCACCTGACTGGCATACTGGCTTGCCATGTTGATGATTTCATTTGGTCAGGTGATCAACAATTTAATAACATCATGGATAAAGTGCGGAAGGTCTTCAATGTTGGAAAGGAGGACAGTGAAATCTTTAAGTATTGTGGAATTGATCTTAGCTGTATTAATGACACAATACATTTGAACCAGGAGAATTACTCCAAAGAAATATCACCAGTTATTGTGGATTCTCTGAGAGCTATGCAGAAAGACTCACAACTCTCAGAAAATGAAAGAAAATCACTGCGATCAAAAGTAGGGCAGCTGTTATGGTTGGCACACCAGAGTCGGCCAGACTTGCTGTTCGATACCTGTATATTAGCAACAAACATTAAAAATGGCACTGTGTCTGATCTACTACACGTAAACAAAATCATTACCAGAGCCAAATCATCTAAGCTATCACTAAAATTTCAACCCCTTGGAAGAGATGAAGGACTACACTTGATGGTATTTAGTGATGCTGCTATGGGTAATCTACCAGATGGTGGTAGTCAGGGTGGTTATATAATCCTACTTGTGGGTGAATCTGGTAAATTCTCCCCAATTTGGTGGAGTTCAAAGAAGATTCGACGCGTTGTGCATAGTACCCTGGCTGCAGAAACTATTGCTATGTCTGAAGCAATTGACATGGCAATTTTTATTGCTACATTATTTTCTGAACTCACTACAGGTAAGCCCAATCCGCATAAGCTACCTATAATATGTGTCACAGACTGCAAATCTCTTTTTGAGGCTGTAAAATCAACCAAATCAGTTAAAGAGAAACGACTCAGAATTGAAATTAGTGGAATCAAGGAAATGATGTCAAATGGACTAATAAAAGAATTCCAGTGGTGCAGGGATAGGGCACAATTAGCGGACTGCCTAACAAAGAGGGGTGCATCACCCTTTCTTCTAAGAAGCGTGCTGCAGGAAGGCATGATCAATGCACAAGAACAATTAACCCCATAACTTAATAAAACAAAAAAAAAAATACTTATGAGATTTGTTAAGATTAAATGGAGTTGTTCCCCTTTGACCGTTTTGATTAAGTTGTCTCCCTTTGAGAACGTGACTTTACGAGACTTCACGAGACTTCATTTTGGCAGTATAAATATCGGTCAGCCATCTTTGTTTTGTTGTTAGTTCTGGATAATCTTCTTACCGGCCACATGTGCCAAATAAACATATCAACTTATATCCATTTTCATCAGCTTTATGTGTCGTTTTTCACCCACAACTTCACCCTTCAGCTAATGACTTGTGTTCAACTAATTGTAGACAAGTAAACGTTTATAACAGGTATTTCGTCTCAGCATTATATCATTCAAAAAGGGTTGATATGCCATAAAAAAGACAAGCCAAATCATTTTCAGAAAGAAAAGATCAATTTGACCAAATCTTCTCGGAGATGATTCTCATAATTACTGAGAGTTGATTCGAAATCAGATCTCATAAGTATGACGCTTTCGATCTACAGGTACACATTCAGTTTGCTACTTGAAACCAACATTTGAAATGATGAACATTTCATTCATAAGTTTCTTGTAAACACGAGACAAAAACTTTCGCAATTATTCGTATAAATAGATAACAAACATTTTGGTCATTTTGATACAAATTTATTATTATCTTTTAAATAAATTTGTAAATAAATGAAAAGAAAGAAAAAATCAATTCGCTTGCGCTATGGTACGGTACCGTACCATAGCGCAAGCGAATTGATTTTTTCGAGAGGGACTTTTATAAAACAAAAATGAAAATTTGACGTCACTAGAAAGAGAGAGGGGAGAGAAAGTGAGAGAAAAAAGGGGGGGAGAGGAAGAGTGAGAGAAAAAGAGGGAGAAAAAGAGAGAAAGAGGGTGGAAGAGTGAGAGAAGGGGAGAGAGAAAGGGGAGGAAGAGTGAGAGAGAGAGAAAAAGGGGAGGAAGAGTGAGAGAGAGAGAGAAAGGGGAGGAAGAGTGAGAGAAAAAGAGAAAGAGGGAGGAAGAGTGAGAGAAAGAGGAAAAGGGAGGAAGAGAGAGAAAGGAGGAGGAAGAGTGAGAGAAAAAGGGGGAGGAAGAGTGAGAGAAAAAGAGGGAGAGAAAGAGAGAGAGAGCAGTTATCTCCTTCCCTAGTTCTATGAACTCTTAAGCCTTTTTGATACAAATTTATTTATATTTTAAATAAGAACGTAAGAAAGGTTCTCGTACTTTATCCTATTTTTATGAAATCACTTTATTTAATTACTGTTAATATCGACGAAACTATTACATATATTAGTTTAGTTTGTTTTGTTTTACGGCATATCAACCTCTTATGGGTCATTTAATGTCGAAACATTAGTTGTAGTTTGGTCAAAAGTTTTTATGCTTCACGTTATTTATATGTTCGAGTATTTAATTCATGGTGTTTAGTTTTGTTGTTTTGTTTTACGGCATATCAACCCTTTTCAGGTTATTTAATGCTGAATCCGGTCATTTTGGTGAAAGTTTTTTGTTTCAAGTTCTTTATATGTTCAAATATTTATTCATGGTGTTTGAGTGAGTGAAAGAGGGGAGGGAGGAAAATTGTTGTTTTTTTTTGTTTTGGAGTTTGCAGAACATGATTGAGTTTTGCAAAGAGGAAAAAAACAATAAAACATCAATGTTTGGTGTATTTTGGGCCAGGAAGCCGATATCTTCAGACAGCCTGATCTGGTAGCACCAGATATTACATATATATAGAAAAATAGGGCAATAAAATTACACATGAATAACACTTAAACATTAATTTATTACAGACGGTTTAAAAAATAGTTACGCAAATGAGGCATTTAAATAGTGTCTTCAGCTCTTTCGTCTGTTCTGTATATTTACATGGTTTCAAAACATTATGTTGTATTATTGACTTAAATAACAGTTACTCATTTTGATGACAATATAGGATAAGTGATAAATGAAAACAACTTTTGATTCATTTAAAAGATTTATAGGTTAAAACTCTTTTTTATCTGATTGTGGTGACATGCTTCCTGGATTAGTTTTCCCAATGAAAATGTTGACATAATTTCTCTGCTGAACGATTTCAGTGTTTTTGCCAACTGCCAACGTCTGACTTAACATTCACAATGACATATCGTTCTTCTGGGAATGTTTTTGTTTCTTTGCGTAAGATTACTTGTCATTTTGAAAATAGAATCTGAAAGTTTTTGGCCAAGATGGAACAAAGGCATGAAACAATGAATGAGGCATTCCTATGAGATTTGTGTTCTTCGAAAGGCGGCGGCGGTGGCGGTACCATCATCAGAGAAGAACAACACCTGATACTCCATATTCCTGATATTCCAGGTTACAAGAACAACAACAAAAAAAGAAACGATTTCTTCATAATAAAAGAAATGGGGGCTGCACGCTCAGTGGCATTTCGCTTGGTTAGAATCATTTCTGAAGCCGGCAGCACCGCAGTTAGTGAAGATACATTTACAGAAAATAGAGAACGGAATGCAACAGGACTTAACGTAGTGGAATGCTTCTTGCTTTTCGTGCTGAAAACAGAATGAGGCTCTCTTCTTTCGACAGAAAATTATTCTCACTTGTAAAATGGCCAATAGTTTAGGTTGTTTTACAGCATATCAACCCGTTTTATGTCATTTAATGCTGAAACACAATTCACCTAATATAAACGATTCACTGTAGTTGATTAGTTGAACAAAAGTTGCTATTTACTCATAGTTGGAGAAATTTATGTTCATACCTGGTATTAATGTGTAAGTGAGTGTGATAGATCTGCTGGCATTTGAACCTGCCATAGCTGATTACGTAGTCTGCAGCAATATCTATAAGGCCGATCTCCCCAACAACTATAGGGGAACTAACTTTGTTATCTGACGATTTGTAGAGCTGAACCTAACGACAAAAAAAATGCTATTTTTTCATAACCGCATTAAATAAACGTTAAGTAAACGTAACTGCATTAAATAAACGTTAAGTAAACATAACTGCATTAAATAAACGTTAAGTAAACATAACTGCATTAAATAAACGTTAAGTAAACATAACTGCATTAAATAAACGTTAAGTAAACGTAACTGCATTAAATAAACGTTAAGTAAACGTAACTGCATTAAATAAACGTTAAGTAAACATAACTGCATTAAATAAACGTTAAGTAAACATAACTGCATTAAATAAACGTTAAGTAAACGTAACTGCATTAAATAAACGTTAAGTAAACGTAACTGCATTAAATAAACGTTAAGTAAACGTAACTGCATTAAATAAACGTTAAGTAAACGTAACTGCATTAAATAAATGTTGTGCAACGATTTGAATAAACGCAAGAAAGCTTTGAAATTAAATGACCATCATCATCATCATCATCTTTTGTTTAACGTCCGTTTTACATGCTCGCATGAGTTGGACGACTTTAAGAAATTGACTTTCAAACTAACCTATCTCTGTCCAGGTATTTATTTATCCCTCTTTCTCTCAAGTCCATTCTTATCACTTCCTTTTATGTTTTCGTTGGCCTTCCCTTGCCAACTGAACCTACTACCTCAACTGTTCTACATCTACTAACCCCATCCCTTTCATCTATTCTTTCAACATTACGATTCCTATACTGCACACATCTCCCTATACTGTCCAGATGTAATCTTCCTCTGAGGTCATCAGATCCAAGCCTGTCTTTAAGACTCACATTACACATCCATTGTATTTTAAATTCTCATATCATTTCTCTCCATGCAATGCATATCCTCAACCCTCACTGGCCTGGTTTCACTTCCATACATCATCACACTGTGTACATATGCCTAATAGACTCTTCCAAAAGTGTTGATATGCCATAAAGGTTTGGTTCTTTATGGCATATCAACCCTTTTTTTAGGGTTTTTTTTAATGCCAAATATAATACCTATCATGAATGTTTCTTTCTATTGTACAATTAGTGGCTTTTTCATCCATAAATTTGTTTTTTTAAACTAATGAGTCACCACTTATCAAGGCCAAAAGTTACTTGGGGATAAGGTTTAATGAGATGGATAGATCGTCAGTTGAATGATGAAGAATATTATGAGAGGAATGAAAAGGATGAATGGAATGAACAAAGTTGGATTACTTAACACATCACTCAATAATAAAACAACTTTTCGGCAAAATTCGACTTTATTCATCAACATAGTGTATCATCCTAGAGAGAGATTGATTCCAACGCTTTTCTAATAATTCGATGCCGTTTTTGTAGAACAATTTATCTTTGGGCTAAAAATATTCCTCAGTTTTAAATATCACTTCTTGATTGGAGTAAAGTCTCTTTCCTTGGATCATTCTTTTGGGGTCTGCAAACAGCCAGTAGTCACTGGGGGCCATATCTGAAGAATAGGGTGGTTGCAGAAGCAAATTGAAGTGCAATTCATGCAGTTTTGCCATCGTTTCATTTATTTGGGCGAGAAAATAAAATGGTGTCTGTTGTTGGCATTAGAGATTTGGTCCCCTTTGGTTTCAGTTCTAAAAAACCTCTATCTTTAAATTTTCTATGTCACGTTCGTTTGTCACCAGTCTGTCTTTTCTTTCTCCCTCTTAAAACAGGTGAAGACTTATGATTGGTTGTCCTTTTGTCATTATTGCATAAAGGATTAATGTGTCAATATGAACAAACACTTAAGGTTTTATTTATATAAAACTTTGAAGGAATATCAATTGATTGTTTTTTCAATGTTTCTGAAAGGAAATGGATTAGAGTTTCTTTTTAACTGCAATAGTTAGGTAGTGATTCTGGAGCTGGTCGAAGAAGTGTGTGAGTATACGTTTTTCTCACTGTATTTTCTGTCAAGTTTTTGGTAGTAGCGTTTGTGATTCTAGTAGAATATGTGATTCATCGGTCAGTGAGTGAATTCTTTTAGGTCTTAGAGTGGCTGGCTAGCAGTTACGCTTGAATTTGGCATGAGGTATCAGCTTACTCTAGAATCAAAGACGTCCAGTTAACAACTGCAGTGGTGTCTTTCAGTTTGTGTTTTTATGGTGACAAAGAGGCTCCAGATGAAACCCATTATTTTTCAAAATTTTTATGCTTGTAAACCATTTTCCTGGCTGCTCCAAAAATAAAATATTTTAATTTGAAGATTACCTTTGGCACAAAAATGAGAATCACTTTTTTGGCTAAGGAAATCTGCTGATTTCACCAATTCTCTGCCTTCTAGACCGATATTAATCTATCGAAATAAAAGCTTGTAAAATTATTTGCAATTTTTTTTTTCAGTATATTTCACATTTATAAGAAAAAAACGATACCATTTGTGATCCGTTTGGTGAGAAAATATTTAGAAATTCCAATAGGTTTTCATAAATCTTTAATATCTCCTCATTTTATCAAAGATTTTGGAAATATTGTTATGTCATCCTTGTAATTCTCAGTTCTCTTTTTATATATAGATGAAAAAATCCATTACATATTTTATCGTTAAACTTTCATTTTAGAAAAGGTAAGACAATTCCACGCAACAAAAACTGCAAACGAAATGGAATCGTCTCAATTATAAAATAATTGCAAAATAACTTAACAATATTTCAAATTCGATCTTATAAAAGTGAAACGATTTTTTTCTTTTTGAAATGTTTGAAGTAAATCTCAAAATGTTTAAATAACGAGGAATATTATATGAGTAGATGATTGTCACTGTAGTCTTGTAGAGATTTACCATTTCAAAGCTCACTTCCTGTGCTGGAACGATTGTCATGGTAGCTCACTTCCTGTGCTGGTACGATTGTCATTGTAGCTCACTTCCTGTGCTGGTACGATTGTCATGGTAGCTCACCTCCTGTGTTGGTACGATTGTCATGGTAGCTCACCTCCTGTGTTGGTACGATTGTCATGGTAGCTCACATCCTGTGTTGGTACGATTGTCATGGTAGCTCACTTCCTGTGTTGGTACGATTGTCATGGTAGCTCACCTCCTGTGTCGGTACGATTGTCATGGTAGCTCACCTCCTGTGTCGGTACGATTGTCATGGTAGCTCACTTCCTGTGTCGGTACGATTGTCATGGTAGCTCACTTCCTGTGTCGGTACGATTGTCATGGTAGCTCACTTCCTGTGTCGGTACGATTGTCATGGTAGCTCACTTCCTGTGTCGGTACGATTGTCATGGTAGCTCACTTCCTGTGTCGGTACGATTGTCATGGTAGCTCACTTCCTGTGTCGGTACGATTGTCATGGTAGCTCACTTCCTGTGTCGGTACGATTGTCATTGTAGCTCACTTCCTGTGTCGGTACGATTGTCATGGTAGCTCACTTCCTGTGTTTGTACGATTGTCATGGTAGCTCACTTCCTGTGTTTGTACGATTGTCATGGTAGCTCACTTCCTGTGCTGGTACGATTGTCATTGTAGCTCACTTCCTGTGCTGGTACGATTGTCATGGTAGCTCACTTCCTGTGCTGGTACGATTGTCATGGTAGCTCACTTCCTGTGCTGGTACGATTGTCATGGTAGGTCACTTCATGTGCTGGTACGATTGTCATGGTAGCTCACTTCCTGTGCTGGTACGATTGTCATGGTAGCTCACTTCCTGTGCTGGTACGATTGTCATGGTAGCTCACTTCATGTGCTGGTACGATTGTCATGGTAGCTCACTTCCTGTGCTGGTACGATTGTCATGGTAGCTCACTTCCTGTGCTGGTACGATTGTCATGGTAGCTCACTTCCTGTGCTGGTACGATTGTAATTGTAGCTCACTTCCTGTGCTGGTACGATTGTCATGGTAGCTCACTTCCTGTGCTGGTACGATTGTCATGGTAGCTCACTTCCTGTGCTGGTACGATTGTCATGGTAGCTCACTTCCTGTGCTGGTACGATTGTCATGGTAGCTCACTTCCTGTGCTGGTACGATTGTCATGGTAGCTCACTTCCTGTGCTGGTACGATTGTCATGGTAGCTCACTTCCTGTGCTGGTACGATTGTCATGGTAGCTCACTTCCTGTGCTGGTACGATTGTCATGGTAGCTCACTTCCTGTGCTGGTACGATTGTCATGGTAGCTCACTTCCTGTGCTGGTACGATTGTCATGGTAGCTCACTTCCTGTGCTGGTACGATTGTCATGGTAGCTCACTTCCTGTGCTGGTACGATTGTCATGGGAGCTCACTTCCTGTGCTGGTACGATTGTCATGGTAGCTCACTTCCTGTGCTGGTACGATTGTCATGGTAGCTCACTTCCTGTGCTGGTACGATTGTCATGGTAGCTCACTTCCTGTGCTGGTACGATTGTCATGGTAGCTCACTTCCTGTGCTGGTACGATTGTCATGGTAGCTCACTTCCTGTGCTGGTACGATTGTCATGGTAGCTCACTTCCTGTGCTGGTACGATTGTCATGGTAGCTCACTTCCTGTGCTGGTACGATTGTCATGGTAGCTCACTTCCTGTGCTGGTACGATTGTCATGGTAGCTCACTTCCTGTGCTGGAACGATTGTCATGGTAGCTCACTTCCTGTGCTGGTACGATTGTCATGGTAGCTCACTTCCTGTGCTGGTACGATTGTCATGGTAGCTCACTTCCTGTGCTGGTACGATTGTCATGGTAGCTCACTTCCTGTGCTGGTACGATTGTCATGGTAGCTCACTTCCTGTGCTGGTACGATTGTCATGGTAGCTCACTTCCTGTGCTGGTACGATTGTCATGGTAGCTCACTTCCTGTGCTGGTACGATTGTCATGGTAGCTCACTTCCTGTGCTGGTACGATTGTCATGGTAGCTCACTTCCTGTGCTGGTACGATTGTGATGGTAGCTCACTTCCTGTGCTGGTACGATTGTGATGGTAGCTCACTTCCTGTGCTGGTACGATTGTCATTGTAGCTCACTTCCTGTGCTGGTACGATTGTCATGGTAGCTCACTTCCTGTGCTGGTACGATTGTCATGGTAGCTCACTTCCTGTGCTGGTACGATTGTCATGGTAGCTCACTTCCTGTGCTGGTACGATTGTCATGGTAGCTCACTTCCTGTGCTGGTACGATTGTCATGGTAGCTCACTTCCTGTGCTGGTACGATTGTCATGGTAGCTCACTTCCTGTGCTGGTACGATTGTCATGGTAGCTCACTTCCTGTGCTGGTACGATTGTGATGGTAGCTCACTTCCTGTGCTGGTACGATTGTCATGGTAGCTCACTTCCTGTGCTGGTACGATTGTCATGGTAGCTCACTTCCTGTGCTGGTACGATTGTCATGGTAGCTCACTTCCTGTGCTGGTACGATTGTCATGGTAGCTCACTTCCTGTGCTGGTACGATTGTCATGGTAGCTCACTTCCTGTGCTGGTACGATTGTCATGGTAGCTCACTTCCTGTGCTGGTACGATTGTCATGGTAGCTCACTTCCTGTGCTGGTACGATTGTCATGGTAGCTCACTTCCTGTGCTGGTACGATTGTCATGGTAGCTCACTTCCTGTGCTGGTACGATTGTCATGGTAGCTCACTTCCTGTGCTGGTACGATTGTCATGGTAGCTCACTTCCTGTGCTGGTACGATTGTCATGGTAGCTCACTTCCTGTGCTGGTACGATTGTCATGGTAGCTCACTTCCTGTGCTGGTACGATTGTCATGGTAGCTCACTTCCTGTGCTGGTACGATTGTCATGGTAGCTCACTTCCTGTGCTGGTACGATTGTCATGGTAGCTCACTTCCTGTGCTGGTACGATTGTCATGGTAGCTCACTTCCTGTGCTGGTACGATTGTCATGGTAGCTCACTTCCTGTGCTGGTACGATTGTCATGGTAGCTCACTTCCTGTGCTGGTACGATTGTCATGGTAGCTCACTTCCTGTGCTGGTACGATTGTCATGGTAGCTCACTTCCTGTGCTGGTACGATTGTCATGGTAGCTCACTTCCTGTGCTGGTACGATTGTCATGGTAGCTCACTTCCTGTGCTGGTACGATTGTCATGGTAGCTCACTTCCTGTGCTGGTACGATTGTCATGGTAGCTCACTTCCTGTGCTGGTACGATTGTCATGGTAGCTCACTTCCTGTGCTGGTACGATTGTCATGGTAGCTCACTTCTCTGTGCTGGTATTACACACACTACTAATAATTAATCTAATTTGGATTATTACTGCCTCACTAGCCTTGTCTTGCCATATTTTTGTTTTTGCATATTGTCTTTGATTTTTAACTTAAGTATCTTGCATCTGCTTCCTTAAACTCAGTAAGCTTTTCTTTTTTTCCTTATTTTGCATTTCAGAACCAACCATTGGTTTCAGAATCAAATGAAGATTTTGAAATCATGGCCTTAGCGTCTCTGCACAGCCTTTTTACTCAACAACGTTGTTTTTCCTTCTTGAAACCTCAGGGTAGGGATTTTAAGCAGCCATGCCATTGGTCAATACTTGATATGGCTTCTGTGTCGGAGTTCTTCTGCAATTGGCTGCCAATCAGCAATCTGAAAACACTTATAAAACTAGCCAACTTAGTGAGTGGAATATATTCAAGCCACTGTACGGATGAATATGACGTGGCATTAGTCAAAGCTTTTACATTAGACGTTTTGAAAACAATGTACCTGGAAAAAAAGGTGAGTTTCCTTCTCTCATTTACAATTCCCTCTTTAATTCGATTCTTTGGCATTATATATATATATATATATATATAAAAGCTTCAAGATTACTTTCAAATGCTGATGGGTTATGATAATAAACACAAGTCAGCCATTTTAATTATTTACTAGATTAAAAAATGGCTTACATTGGTTTACTATTGTAACGTTTTGAAGGTAATTTTTAAAGTTTTTTTTTATTGTTGAATCAAAAATAATTTTTTACTTGAATTAAAATTTGAAAGTGTCAAGTATTATAGTTTGTGTTCTTAAACGAAAATAAAGCCTGAACTTTCTGACACACTCTGCCAATGTTATACTTCCTGCTGCATCATAACGCCAAAATAATGTTAAACTTCTTGCATTATGATAGAAATGTAATTTTAGCAAATATATATGTGTGTATTTATATTATTTTTAAAGTAAATATTAATTATTATTACCTACAGACATCGATGTTTCATGCTTACGCAATCTTCAGTTCGTGAAAAAAAACATGTAATGTGCGCACCTGTGTAATGTGTGTAGGTGATTTTCAGGGTAAAATTTCTTTTTAAAAAGCGTCTACAAATATAAAATTTACACCCATTTCAGAATTGCCAGGCGGAAGTGGTTTTCATTTTAGCCTAATTTCACTTAGTTATAAACTAACGATACATTTTCATTAACCCAGTAAATGTAACAGTTCAATGTAATTTTGTGAGACTTACATTTCAATATCTTCTGAGAAGGTATGACACCGGATGTGTCTGCCGGAAATGTGGACACCACATCATCTTCACAAATTGTTGGGAATGAACATCAAAGTAGTAGTATACTCTGTAATCTTCAAAGAGAAAAGAAAAAGGGGTCAATTTTCTGTCCATTTTCTGGATAAAGCAGGTGAAGCTAGGGCTGTACTGCTTGATATAGCTGAAGCCTTTGATAAGGTTTGGCATGAAGGTCTTCTTATGAAAATTTGTACGGTATTACTGGACGAATATTTAATATAATCAGATCCTACTTAGCTAAAAGAAAGATCCGGTGAAAAAGGCCTTTACCCCACCCTTGACGTCACCAGTTGGCCACTCCTGGGCTGGTTAGTCATGTGATCCTGTTGGTACAAAAGTTGCTGCTCCGAAGAAGGCCGCGGTTGTCGAAGAGGCCTCTCGTAAGGTCACCCCCACCCCCACGTTGTGTTTGTTTAGATAAGTGGGTGACCGTTGAGGGGGAATCAGCAACTCGGGATCCCTGTGGAATGAAAGGTCATTCATGCAGAACTGTTGAAGAAAAGAAGTCAAGTCCGTTGTGGTTTTCTCAGAAAATAATTATTCTTAATAATGAAATAAAATATACACTTGTTGAGTCACTAGGCCAGTTGGCCAAATAATGTTGAGTTCACTCTGGTATGTAATTGGACCGATGGACAATTTATCCCTCTATCAGTGGCGTGCTGTTCTAAGCTCGGGCGAGGACACTCGTATCCCGATAGGTGTGATATCTTTCACGAATAGAGAAGGGTTCTTATGTCCGTTTCTCTCATTGATTAATTCACGGTCTGCTTGGTGTAACTCTGGCTAGTCCCCGCCCAATGCTTATCACCGACTGGCTTGTCTTCTCCCAGTGCTTATCGTCGACTGGCCAGTCCTCACTGACTGCTTATCGCCGACTGGCCAGTCCTCACCCGATGCTTATCGCCAACTCTCTATCACCGACTGACTAACTCTCTCAACTTCAACTCCTTTATATGGAAATCGCTTGTGAATCTAACAACAAAGTTCAACTTCGATAATGTTATTGAGACACAAGATGTTTATAGGTCACTCTGATAATATAAACCAAACCTGAAAATTGTTTATCCTTATCCAAATTATAAGTATATTGCATTTCCACTGTTTTCCAATACGAAACAACAAGGTTCAATTCTGATAATGCCATCTGAGATTGAAGATGTTTTGAGGTCACTGATCATATAAATTGATATATGAACTTGTTTATCTTCAGTGGAGAAATGTTACTTATCAAGCTAATTTTGTTTAGTTGAGGTCCAATGTTGGTTAATGTTTATGGATACATAAGAAGTCTATAGGTCACTCTGACAATATAAATTGATACTCTTATTTCAAACCAGAAATTATATTATATTCTACTGGGCCAATTTATACTAGCCATGTATGCTGGGCGCCGATCTTCGTAGGGCCAGTTAATATTGTCATACGGGTCGTTCTCGATGGGCGTACATCTAAATGATATCACATTAATGCGAGTGGACCTTTGACCTTTATTGTTCTTGATTTTCATAAACAACCCCCCGCATCTCAGATGGGTATATTTGCTGATGACACCACGCTCTATTCCTGACATGCGGGCAAATCAAACACACACATCTAAGGCAACAGCTGAATCCTTCGAAAATCACTTCTAGTCTGTCGTAGAATCGAGCCAAAAATGGATATTTACATTCAATGCTACCAAGACAAAGCTCCTTTCCTTTAACAATTATATGAAACCTTTCCGAACACTGATTGCCATGGATGATAACACTTTACCTTAGTCCAACATTCGAACTCCTCGGCCTCAAATTCACAGGCAACATGAATTGGAATAAATACATAGAAGATACTGTCAAGAAGGTTAACTCCCTATATCGGGCTAGAAAACTTATCTCTTGCAATCACACTAGCACCTGCTCCAATCGTATCATTAAGGTAACAAAACTTCTGAACAACCTCAATAGCCTCTCCATCCAAATATACTTGCTCCACATCTGAGTTCTCATCCATTTCCATTGTCAAAAGATTGTGCCGCACCCAACTCCTGTTACACAAACTGAGCAAGGAAACTTCTTCTTTTTTTTTGGGGGGGGGGGGGGGGGCTTTCCAACACTTCAACCATTGATCATCATTTTTATCTTGGTGACATTCACTCTCAGACCTTTACTTTCCATCGCATTCCTCCAACAACTTAACACAAGCAAGTACTAAACGCTCAGCATCAACATCAACATCCGGGCAACTCGTACAAAACTTCCTGAACACAAATGCTTCTAAGACATAAATGAAATGCAACGGACTCGGTACAGAACACTTTAACATTAAAGCTGTCACTAAATGTTTATATTCTATGCCTATACTCCCATTGTCACTGTTGGTTTAGTAGGCATGGCTAGTGGTCAGGAGAGATGAAGAAATATGATAAGTTATTTGGGTCATCCGTAATTATAAAAGTTTAATTCCATAAATAAATGCTAATGGGGTTCAAACTTTGCGATCTACCCATCAAACTTTGCGATCTACCCATCAAACTTTGCGATCTACCCATCAAACTTTGCGATCTACCCATCAAACTTTGCGATCTACCCATCAAACTTTGCGATCTACCCATCAAACTTTGCGATCCATCAAAATGTCATCGAGACTTGCTGAACTCTGGCCGATTTAAATAAAAAGGAAAGAAAACAAATTTGCCTCCCAATTTTTTATCTTCACAACAAGAGGAAGATGGTAGCCGCCATATATTTTGGAGCCCTAGGCTTCAGCATGACAAGCCTTAAAGCAAATCCAGTAGTGAACGCCGTGTATCGATATAACAGCTGTTCCATTTTAGCAAGAAGAGTATTCTAGAAATGCAACAAAAAAAGACGAAATTCTTGTTTACCAAACGGATCGGTGCACACAAGTGCACATTCAGCTCCTTATTTCCAGCACAAATTAATTTGACAATGTCGCTTATCAGTCAAGATTGCAGAGAAATGCAACAAGTTGTATTAAGAGGGGGAAGGCGGAGTTGATTGGAGGGGAGGGATTCTTATCTACAGACAAAAAACAAATCCTTTGCATTCAGTGGCAGTCTAGCATTTTTCAAGTATTCTTCTTCTAGGAAGAAGAAGAATTTCGCAAATCAAAACTGAGAATGCATCTGAAGATGCGTCCATTTAGTCAGCGCATTTAGAGATGCGGATGCGATTTCAAACTTAATCGTGACAGACTGAGAAACGAACCGACCAACAAGACTGCTTATAAAGATACAAGGACACAACAAAAAAATGCTTTCAAACCTAAATGTGACGGACCGACGTACAGAGCCTCTTATCGAGATTTTTTATGGATAAAATGTGTCCATTTAATCAGTGTGTTTAGTTAAGAGTTAAGTATGACTGACCAACAGACACAGCCTCTTTATACGGGTGCGAGGACATCTTATTAAAAACAAAAAAGTTAAAAATATCATTAATAAAAGACAGAAACTGATTTTTGTTAGCATTTTATCAGTTTTATTTCCAAAAACTTTTCTTTTTTTCCAATTTCTTTTTTTTCTTTGTGTATCTCTTAATTTATTCTCCTCTTATTTCCAGTTATCCTTTTTTTCCTTTCTCATCTTCCTTCTCATTCTTTTCCCTCTTTTTCATCTTTTTCTTCCAATCTCATCTTTTTTCTCTTATCTATTTCTCATCTCCTCTTCTTTTTCCATTTATTCTTTTTTTCCTTTCTCATCTTTCTTCTCTTCTCTCCACAAATTTCCATATTTAATAAACAAACAACTTTCAATTTTCTTTATTACTTTTATTTCCTCCCTCGTAATTAAAAAAAACATTTCCCCAACGTCTCATCCAGCTTTTTCACCAAAACGCTACTATCTCTCTCACAAATCTTACTGCCCCCAAACTTACAGACTCTCTCTCTCTCTCATCCATGTTTAATTAGTATAATTAACAAACTGCTCATTAATGTTTACAGAAAGCCCAACGTGATACTTCCTCCCCGTACTGCAACACCTTAAAAGGACCTGCCAATGATTGCAGTAAAAGTCAACTTGCACCCGACCTGCTCGCTATTCTGTTCTGCTTCACTGACGCCGCCAAAACAAGCAAAGCCGACGCTGCCAACCCAACGCCATCTATCAAGCGACTCACTTACTACAGCCTCCTCCACAAAAAAGTTGACAGCACCAGGGGCAGCTTCTTGAACATCTGCAATCAGGTCTACGGCCTTCCCATCATGGCACAGCACTCCTTACTTCAACAACAGAGTCGGTAGGCAGCAGCAGCTAATGATTTTTTTTTTTCAGGCAACAGCTGGATTACCAAAACACCCAACCAGAAAATTCTCAATTTCTACCCCGGGTGGCACCGAGTTAGAATATGATTGTGTGTAGACTTCTTTCTGCCCACACAATGAGAAATAGCAATTGTTTACAAGATTCGTTTTTCCTCAAGTTCAAATATAAAAATCCTCAGATAACAATTTGTTTCAGAAATGAAGCTGCAAATTAATGCACCAATTTATCCTCATCTTTTTTTGGAGGGGGGGGGGGTAATGGATAACTTCGCAGAATATGAAATTGATTATGCAAAATTTTGTATATAAATGATTTACACATTCAATTCCTTTTTATAGTAAAACAAATTTTTAAAAAATATAAATAAGAAAATATAACAATATAATATATATATATATAAATGAATAAATGCGAAAGTTTTATCACTCCTATATTACCATAAAAACTACAATAATATGCTTTCAAATATGGTATATATCGTACTAAAGAAACATATAGACATTCAACTGTCTAATTTGCATAACTTCTTATTTAATCGTCTATAATTAATTAATGTTTGCTGTTATTCATTTATGATTATATTATTTTATTTTCCCTGTGTATCTACAATAGTCTTGTGCAAATTAACAGTTATTGATGTAAATAATTTTATAAAAAGAATAAATTACGAAAAATACATTCTTAAAATATCAAGGGAGATAATGTAGATGAAGCTAGATATACTGAGATACGGGAAGTGTTTGGTATCTCTCTCTCTCAAGGGAGTGGGGGGGGGGGCTCCTTTAAAAATAATGAAAAATAAAATTTGGCGTCGTCATCACTACCTGTCTCTCTTCTCTCTTACCCTCCCCTTATCTAGTGACGATAGATTTTCTTTTTAATTATTGTTTTATGATTTATTTACGAAATAAAAGAGAAAAATATATAAAGTCTGAGATAAAAACGTCTTTTACTTAAAATACAAACCAATAAAATTGGACTTTCTGTTTAAATTGTAAGTTTTTTTTTAATTTAAAGTTTTCTTTCACTTCTTAATTAATTTCTCCCCCCCCCCCCCAATATTATTAAATTTAAAAAAAAAACAGGCATGCTGACCATTTTAATTAACCCCTACTCTTTAGGAAAAGGGGTATTTTTCCTTTCATTTGGCGTTAATTCCTATTTCAGTCACGTAAATTATTTCAAGTGAAATAAGTTTCGGCATTACTTACAATGAACTTATATTTTTTTACTTAAACCATGTTTTAGTAAAAAAACAAAAAACCAAAGTAAACATGAAAAACCCTAAGTTATATCAATTTTCATCGTACACGTGAAACGCCAAAATAAAAATTAAATCGGAAAAATATAGTCTACATTTAAACAAGCCAAGTAAGAGGCTAGCTAAGGAAGAACGATTACTCACGGTTACAAACATGTCTTTTTTAATTAAAAAATTACAAAGGAAGTTATCGTTCTTCATTAACTTACATACTTCTCTTTGTTTATAAAGATGGCGACTATATTTTTCAGCCCACTTTATATTTCGGCATTTGACATCTACAATAAAACTTGTCATACCCTAACACTGACAAGCATTACCTTCTGCTTTTATGGTATTACCTCCTCTATCTTGGAGGGGTATTTCCGACCAAGTATAACCACATCCTTTTTTTGGGGGGGGGGATACTCCCACGCTTTACCTTCTTCTTTGGGGGTTTGTGTCGTATATTTTCATTCCTCATAATACATTATTCCCAAGCACACCTTCTCTTTTTGGGGAGAGGGGGGACAGTATAATATATGTTCGTTTCTCACGATATTATCGTCCCAGGGTGATTTTCTCCCTTTTTTAGAGGGTCGGGGTAGTTTACTATCTATTCTGTTTCATGATATCATCCTCCCAGGCATTAACTTATCTTTTGGGTGGAGGCGATAGTGTTTGTTCGTCACGATATAATCCTCTTAGTCATTACCTCTTCCTGTGGGTGGGGGGTCAATGTATGCAGTTTGTTCATTATGACATCATGCTCTCGACCTAGCAAAAATATGTGACCGGAGGGAGCATGTATTTGCTAGTATATATTTGCTAGTATATATATATATATATATATATATATATATATATATATGCTACATAATATATATAATATACATATATAGAATATAGAAAGAAAAAATTCACATACACATAATTTATTTCGACTTCCTAATCTCTTCAAAATGCTAACGAGACCCGAGTGAAAGTCCTGTTAGCATTCTGAAGAGACTAGGAAGTCGAAATAAATTATAAATGCTGACAGTTGCAATGTGTATGTGAATTTTTTCTTTCCATATTCTATTCTTGCTCTGTTTTCTACATTGAGCTCTCTTACTCGGATTTTTTACCAAAATTATTCACTTGAACGTAATATATATATATATATATATATATATATATATATATATATATATAAGTCCCGGGTCTGACATATATATGATCCCACTAATAAAACAAAGCCATATGATTTTTATAAGGAACTAACCTTCAAATGTCACGTGTCAAAATTTGAGCCAAATCGGATTATTAGTTTACAAATTACAGTCAGTGAAGCTACTGTTGCAAATTTTCTAACCAATGAAAAAATCTGAATTTTGTGTGTTGATAAAGCATTGTTTTCTGATGGGAAAAAATAGTGTTCAAAAGTTTTTTTTAATAAATAAAACCCTTTTTTTTTACGTGGAAGAATTACCATTTGAATATAAACAAGTGTAAAAGTATTTTTAAAATTTTTTTTTCTCTTCCAGAATCCTCTGCAATAAAATCCCTATTCTTGGTGGATGCCAATCTTTGTTGAAAGAACCAAATCTAAAACTAGCAGACATCTTTCAGCTGCAACTGAGCAATATTGTTAAACAAATTACAGAACAACTGAATTCCTTACCTAAATTCCCAGAACTTTCCGAAATGATTACAATCTATCCAGATGAACATTTCTTGCATCTGGAGATTCAAAACTATGCCAAACTGTTTCACCTGATCGCAAAACAAATGGAAATCTTAAAGAAACACCTCACGCAACAGGTAAAAAAAGAAGTGTTTTTTTGTTTTTGTTCAATCTATAAATAGTATTAGTTCACCTTATGGAGAAGGAGTGATATGGCACAAGCTTAAACATATTGTGTGGTGTTAGAGGGCCCCGGGGATACACTAGGCTGTAATCTTGGTCTGGATGAGATTTTTTTAACTAGTCGATTTGGTTTGGTTTGTTTTACGGCATATCAATCTCTTATGGGTCATTTAATGCTGAAACATTAGTTGTAATATGGTGAAAATTTTTATGCTTCAAGTTCTTTATATGTTCAAGTATTTATTCATAGTGTTTGGTTCAGTGAAATGGGGGGAGAGGGAGGGAGAGGTGGAAGAGGGAGGGGAGGGAAATTATTTTTGTTTGTTTTGGGTTTTGTAGCACATGATTGAGTTTTGCAAAGAGAAAAAAAACAAAACAATGTTTGGTGCATTTTGGGTCAGGAAGCCGATATCTTCAGACAGCTTGATCTGATAGAACCAGTTAACTAGTCGAGGGCCATCATCCAACAATTAGGTTAGCATATTAATATGTTAGTATATTAATATGTTAGCATATTAATATGTTTATATGTATAATTAACAATTCTGTCATTCACAGAATTGTTTGTTTTGTTTGTTTTACAGCAGATCAACACTTTTGGGTCATTTTCTGCTGAAATCATAGCTTTTTTTTTGTCAATGATTAATTGTATCGAATCAGCTGAACATGAATTGCTATTTTGCCCATAGTGGGGATCACTTACAGATTATGTTTAATGCTGGTGGGGGAAGCAGGGTTAATCTTTGAGGTGCCTTGCAAAGGGAGAACTGAGAGATACTGGATGAACTATTTTGAGCCTAACCTAAATTCATGCATGTGTTTAAACTTACATCGGAAAACTGAACCCCCTGCTAAAAATTAAATAGATAATTTAGAAAATAAAAAAGTTATCTGAAGATGTTATTCATAATCGTCCGTAGTCTGAAGGATTAAACAAAAATTCAGAAAAAAACAATTCTAAAAGTAAGAGTTAGACGTTGTACGCAGTTGCCAAAATAAATAATATTTTAGGCAGGGTAATATTTTTACTGTGCTGTTTGGTCGCAGGTACCTCCCAAACTTTTGGCGGAATAAAAAAAAAAACTATATAAGAAAAAATAAATATTTTTTTAAACACTCAAAAATGTATTATAATCGTTTTCTTGTAAGAAATATTGATCGCATTGTAATGACAAACGAGAACAGTCGTAACTTTAAGAAAACTTTATTCGGCATAAACTGTCAGTACAATATTAGTGCTCCTATTTATACTGTTAAGACGAACAGGAGAGTTCTACAAAGGGGAGATAATTTAGAATAAGGAAATTATTCGTAATTGTTCATTATAGTCACCCCCCCCCCCTCTATTTCAATCATTAGGGAACGAAGTCGTTCCATCAACCGGGCTTTTTGCTGGTTCTGTTGGAACGCCTCGGTAGTCTGGTATTGGGAATAGAATCAGGACTCTCAGTTTCCGAGTCTGACGATACGCAGGGGTCGATTTTCACTTTCCGTCCTGAGTGAGTAAAAATCCGTCTCCTTCTGGGTACGGGTGGTTTTGATTCTGAAAACAGGGGTTCTGAATCGGTTCGGGGATGAGCTCGTTTTGGAGCAAGTGGATGATCGTTCACCTCTGGCTCGTTCTGAGCACCTTGACTTTCTACAGATGTTATGGACTCCGTATCTGATGGTTGTACTGAGTCCGTAGATGAGTCATATGGTGCAGCTTGACCTTCAGCCAAGGTGGAAGGGTCTTGAGATGTAGGCGTCTCCCCGGGGGTTATATTGAGTGTAGGTATATCCCCTGCAGGTGCAAGGTCTCTAAGGGAAACAGTTGATTCTTTTCCATCAGAATGTCGTATCAATGCATAATGTGGATTCGCCTCAATCAGTTCTACTTGGTTCGTTAATGGGTCATTCTTACTATGACGGACGAAACGTCTCAGAAGAACCGTTCCAGGTTTCGAGAGCCATGATGGAAGCGAAGTTCCCGCCGAGTTTCTTCGTTGGAATGGAAGAAACCTCTCATGAGGCGTGGCATTTGTGGCTGTACATAAGAGCGTTCTAATGGCGTACAGAGATTCTGGGAGAAGATCTTCGCAGTGGGTAATTGGGCATTTGCGGTTTGCGGCCGTTAGTTGTATGCTTTTCCATATTATACCGTTATAGCGCTCACATTGGGCGTTTCCCTGAGGGTGATACGGCGGCGTCCGGCTTGTGGCTACTCCTCGTTCGTGAAGAAATTGTTTGAGTTGTTCAGACATAAAAAAGGCTCCACGATCTGAATGGATGTAGGCTGGAACACCAAAAATGGCAAATAAAAAGCACAAGCACCGTATCACTGATATGTCCGGACGAGGAAATGCGAATGGGAATCGTGAATATTCGTCGATGACGGTTAGAATGTAACGATTCTCATTATTAGATGGTAGTGGACCCTTAAAATCGATGTTTATTCTCTCAAACGGTTGAGTCGCTTTCATCAGTGTCCCGGTTTTAGGCCTGAAGAATTGTGGTTTATGTTCAGCACATATTGTACACGATTTCATCATTTTCTTTACATCATCCGATGAATATGGTAGATTTCTGGTTCGTACCACGTGTGTCATTCGTGTTATTCCTGGGTGGCACAGTTCATTGTGTAAGGTACGAAGTTCATCCGTGTTGGGTATCGAGCTACATACCCTCAATAGTGCGTTAAACGCAGCATTCTCTTTACCAGGTCGGTAGATTGCATCAAAAGAAAAACAGGAGAGTTCTATTTTCCACCTAGCTATTTTATCATTTTTGATTTTGTTTGTTGTCCTGGTGTTGAACATAAATGCGACGGATTTTTGGTCAGTAACTAGTCGAAAATGTCGTCCGATCAAATAATGTCTCCACTTTCTGAGTGCCTCCACTATAGCATAAGCCTCTTTTTCAATTGCCGAGTGTCGCTGTTCTGCACGCGACAAGGTCCTTGAAAAAACAGCGATAGGGCGTCTGAATTGCTTTAAAGAGGCAGCAATTGCATAATGAGATGCATCTGTCTCCACCACCAGAGGAATAGCGGGGTCTATAGCTGTAATTGCTGCGTTGGCTATATCCTTTTTAATATTCTTAAAAGCCTCCACTGCTGTGTGCGAGAGAGGGAAAGTGTCCGTTTGTACCAATGGGTGAATTTTGCTTGAAAAAGAAGCAATCCACTGTGAGTAATGTGCAAACATACCAAGAGCTCGTTTTAGGGCACGCATATTATTAGGTATTGGCAGTTTTAGCAGCGGCTTCAATCGTTCTGGGTCTGGTGACATAGATCCTTTGCTTACGGTATATCCTAGTAAATTAATGGTGTCTATGCTAAAAGTACATTTATCGTTATTTAGTGTGAGGTTGTATTTTTCAATCGTTGCCATAAATCGTTTCAGATTACGATTATGGTCTGCATTATCAATGTAGGCAAAAGTGCCCTCCAATTTTTCATCGCTAATTATTTTATCCATAATTCACTGAAAACTGGCAGCACCATTCGTTACTCCGAATGGTATCCTTTTAAACTGGTAGAGGCGGCCATTCGCCTCAAAAGCCGTGTAGGGTCGATCGACTGGTTTGATAGCCACTTGGTGATAGGCGCTTCTGAGGTCTAGTGTGCTATACAGTTTATATTTAACAATTTCGCTTATAATTTCATCTATCCGTGGTAGTGGGTACGCATCCAGTAGAGTAAACCTATTTATTGTTTGAGAGAAATCGATTACTAGTCTTTTTTTTTTTTTTTTTTTCGGAAGATGTTATTACAACTTGGGCCCTTCATGGAGACTCACTCATTTCAATGATTCCTTCACCAAGCATTCTCGTTATCTCGGTTTTTATGAACTGTTTATCCTCAAGTGAGTAGCGTCTAGATTTCATCGCTATAGGTTTGCAGTCTTGAGATAAATTATTAAAGAGTGATGGGTACTGAACATTGACCACCATTAGACCACACGTGCTAAGGGCTGGTTTGGGTCCTCCAAAAGGAATCTCAATACGAGAATGATGCTGAAGAAAATCGTGCCCCAGTATCACGTCACTGCAAAGGTTTTTCATTATCAAAAGTTTGATGTTTTTGTATGAAATATTTTTTAAAAGTAAATTGACCAGACAATATCCAACTACTTGTGATGATAAAGAAGCATTCTCCATAGACACACGAGTAGAACAAGAAAATATTTTCCAGTTATTAGCTGTTACAATATTAAAATTAATATAATTACTAGAACTGCCGGTGTCAATTAATGCATCAGTAGAAACGCCATTAATTTTAACCCGCATTATACTTTTTGAGAGGGAGTCTGGAGACGCAGCTGTTATAGTAGCTACCATGAGAGAGGCGATAGAATTTTTAGAAACATTATTTTTGGTAGACCTACACACCTTAGAAAAATGTCCCAATTTCCCACACTTGTGACATCTAGCATCTCTGGCCATACAAGAAAAACGAGGGTGTGGACTTAACCCACAAAAGTGGCATTTACGACCTGTGGAAGCAGCGGTGATAGGCAACTCTAAAAGGTTTGCAGTGCCCGGAATTTCCTGGTTAGAGAAAGAAGTCACAGAGGAGGGGTCCGGAGAAGAATGCACACAGGGGGTGGGGGGGGGGACGAACAACAAGAGTGTATCCGACTGCAGGTAGAACACCGACTGTTTTTGAGCAATTTCGAACGTATATGCCTGTTCATAAGCTGTCCTGAGGTCCAGACATTTGTTTTCGAGCAGTCTTTGTCTTACCTGCACATTTTGGAGTCCGTTAATAAAAGCACCCATAATGTGCTCGTCTCGAATTTCTTCGGCAGACATAAGAAATGAGGAAGTTGGTTTTGTAAACTTCTGTTTTGCATATTTCTATTGTGAAAAGAGACGGATTCATTCAACCATATTCTTGTGTCAGTCTTGCATGGTTGCCTTTAAAAGTGGTTTCGGTTTTAATGGAATGCTGAGCAGCTGTTCTTTCGTCCAACTGTTCAGCACAATTTTGAACCTAAGTGTTTTCAAAACAACTGTCTAGCATTTGACCTCACTTTGGCAGGCCACATATTTTCCCAATGTATAGCTGAAGCACTGGACATAATTTCATCGAAGCAAAATATATCATACATAGATGATGACCTGGTGCACGCTCACACGTTCGATCAATGAGCGATGAGACAGTTATTAATGGTTTTCAGAAAACATGGATTAAAACTGAACCCTGAGAAGTGCATTTTCATGGCAAACAAAATTGGCAAATTTTTCAGAAGGATTGTCGATGTAAATAGATTCAGGACTGATCCAGAATATGTCAGTGCAATCTGCGAAAGGAAGCCCCCCCCCCCCAACCACAAGAAAAGACCTGAGAAGTCAGATTGGATGCTAGGTTTGGATCAGGCAATTCCTAGAAACAAAGCTTCATAGGTCAATTCAAAGGGATAATTTTGCCCAGCTATTCGCTCCTATTCATGCTCTGAATAGGGACAAAGTTAAGTTCAACTGGACGAGTGACACTCACAGCGCGTTCAAAAAGATAAAAACACATTTATCGTCATCATAGTGTTCCCAGACTTTTCAAACCAGTGACATGGCATGTGGAGCGATATTGATGCAAGAAGAAAATAATTGCCACTGCATCACACACATTCAGTGCCACCGAAAGAACCCGGTTGACTATTAAGAGGGACGTATTCACCATCAAATGGGCAACTATCACTATTTTCTGCAAATCTGTCGCCCATTAATCTCTTATTTACCTCAATTAAAGGGAGTTCAATAATGCGAAAAAAAGACGATTACAAGAGGACATTTCTTTGTATAGGTTTGTCCTTGAATACATTCAGGGTGAGTCAAATATATGGGGGCGACATGCTTAGCAGAAGTCAAAAGACCAGCAAGGACAAATGCAAAGCAGACAGCTCTCCGGTCAATTGAACATTCAAATTACGGAATTCAGGCCTTCATGTGTACGTATCATTCTCGTGTAAGGATGACATTGACAACACACAGCTCCTGTGAGTACACCACACGTGACAAGACTACAGGACTTGTAAGAAATCTAGAGGAGCTTTCTTAGCCTTTAGCCATGAAATAGATGATGCATCCAAAAGCCTATGCGAGCGAGTGAACATAGCAACAGAACAATTTTTCTGATGGTGTTATGAGCATAAAAGGACAGAGTAGTGTTCCTTGTTCAATTCCAAGCGATGTCAGGTTTTCCTGCTAATATAGAAGACGGGGGGAGGGGGGGGTATGATATAAATAATGAGTGCGAAAAAACTTTTCATGAGAAACAAGTTTTAATTCATACAACGCTTCAGTAAAATGATGTATACTTTTTTTAGATATTTAAGGCTGACAAAATGTTGGTGCTAATTTAGAAAACATTTCAATACGCTCAAAATACGGGCAACGATTTTAAAGGATTTTAAGCCAAAGTTTTTTATAAAAAATATTCTCAAATGCTGACTGAAATTTTTAGCCAACATTTGGTGTCGTAAGGATTATGATAAATTTTTTTAATAATCAAAAATCACACATTCTTGGACTATTACTCAGGGTCCGGCGTCTGCATGTTCGATAATGTGAGATGGTACATCTTGGCTGCCAGGCATCCTTTACAACCCATCGATTTGTCGGAGTGTAAACACGCCATTATGTAATCTATTTATTGAGTGATTTTTTTAGAAAATTTTCTTGCAAAAGTTCAAAGTAAAATAATGTTTCTCTAATTGCAGAATGGATTGAGCAAAGAAATGTTGGCAGTGAAGAAACTCATATCCGAGAATGAAATCCCCACCGAGTGGCTGTCATTTGGTTTCCCATCAGATTTGAAACTTGATGTTTGGCTGAAACATGCAACAAAAAACACTAAGAAGCTCTTGTCGTTGGTGGGTCACTTTAGGGTGTTCCAAATGCATAACCTGGCGATATTTCTCCGGCCAGATTGTCTACTTTCGGCCATCATTCAGATGTACGCACAAGAAAATGGTAAAGATTTGACCGACTTAAGCATCGAAGGAATGGTAAGAAGAATTTGGTTCCTTTGTTGGGGGGGGGGGGGCTCTTCTTTATTAAATGAAGATCATTAAATCGGGTTGTCCGTTTTAATCTTGGGGTCATTTAATGTCGAAACAATACCTAGTGGAAACGATTAATTGAAGACAAACTGCTATTTTACTGATAGGGGAAGGGGATAAATAGTTGCTCATAAGTTTCTCAAAGTTATCAGAATGTAAATAATAAAAATATAAATCCAACAGGATTTAAACTCAGAATAAGTAATTCCACCGTCTGCAGTGGCAGGCTGGGTTAAAAAAATATTGGTTGTCAAGAGACAATACAATTCTATCATTTAATTTTTTAAATGAATAAATGAAATTTAAGAAAAATATAAGTGGAAACAAACTATGTAATTAGAATTTTGCAGATGTTTTATTTAGTGATTACAGTTTAGATATGGCTGGCATTACACAGTAGAATACGGTAGAATACGGTAGATAGCAAATGTAAATAGTGTTATTATTGAATTGCTAATTCTTTTAAATTATGTTTTTCAAATTTCTAAAGATTCAAGAGATATTGAGCAAAGCGGAGTGTCACATATTAGAAAAAATATGTGACAAAAAAAATATGTGACAAAAAAAATATGTGACAAAAAAAAAATCAATTTACCAACTAAATTTGATCAACCAAAGAAAAATAATTTGCCTCGTAAACAGTGTTTTGGTTGCGGGCAATTGCATTGGTACAAAGATTGCCCATATAAAATAAAAAAGTGTTTAAATTGCAGGCCCATGGGACACAAAAGTACACACTGCAAAGTTAAAAATAACATTTTTTAAATCTTTATTAAAATTGCTAAAAGTGACAAAGCTAAAAATATCAGGAAATTTGTGCAAGTAAAAATATTAAATATAAATATAAATCTACAACTTGATTCTGGCTCAGATCTGTCAATAATAAATCTTCAAACGTTGAAAAAATTAGAAAACCAACTTTGATGAGAACGAACAAAATAGCTAAAAGCATCATTGGTGAACAAATAAAATTTGAAGGCAAGCTAATCTCTAACGTTACATTAAAAGAAAAGACTTTGAAATTAAGAATGTTCATAATGAACAATTCAAATAACTTATTGAGTACAGACTGGGTGGAAAAATTCCAATCATGGAATATGCCCATAAACTCTTTCTGTCAAGATATTGAAACTTTAAATGCTGAAGCATAGAGTCTAAAGAAAGAATTAAAAGAAACCTTTTCGGAAGTTTTTTTCTGGTGGATTGGAAAGATGTAAAAAAATGATTGCCAAGTTTGAATTAAAACCAAATATTCAACCAGTTTTTAAAAAGAGAAGAAATGTTCTATCTGCATCATTAAATCAGATTGATGAGGGAGTAAGACATAGGAGTATTATCGAAAGTAGAGCACAGCGAGTGGGCTTTGCCTACAGTCTACATCAGGGGTGGGAAACCTCCGGCTGCGGGCAACTTCCGGCCCGCGAAGGCTTAGCGTCCGACCCGCCACCCTACTAGGCTTTATTATTGCAATCTGGTCCGCAGACCTCCCAGTAAAACTCATATCATTTTGTGACTTAGACGTAAAAGTAAGTTTCAATTAAGATTTACAGTGGGTTAAAAATGTATAAATATCAGCGAGCGATGATGCATGTATATTTCATTTTTCTTTAACTATTAAGAGAAAAAAATTAGAAAGAGAGAAAGAGAGAGACAAAGAGGAAACGAGAGACGAGGAAATGGCATGAAACATAGAACTTATGTGAGGTGTGTCAAAACGAATGCTGGATCAACTTGCTACATTATTTTTTATGATTCCAAAATGGCTCTTCGTTGGCGCCTTTTATAACATCACATACAGAAGTCTCTTGGGAAAAAAATATCAGATTTGTAGAGTGTTCAATGCAATTTTTGAACAATTTATTCATGTAAACAAAATATAGTAATTCTGAGATTTCGTTTTTCACTCCGGCCCGCGATCTCCTTCCAAAAGTCTCATCTGGCCCTCACTCTGAAAAGGTTGCCCGCCCCTGGTCTACATAAAAAAAAAGTAAAGAGATCTGTGTTTGTGCAGACTTCTCCACAGGATTGAAGCACGCACTAAAAGAAAACCATTACCCTCTGCCTCATCCAGAAGAGATTTTCGCTAAACTCCATGCAAGAAATTTTTTTCCAAAGGTTGATTTAAGTGATGCTTATTAACAAATACCTGTGGACGAGAAGTGCTTTACGCTACTTTGTATAATACCCATAGGGATTTGTGCAGATTTAAACGATTACCATTTTAAGGGTTAGGGTTGCAGCAGCCATTTTTCAACAAGTAATGGATACATTGCTTAGCGGACTTGAATTTGCGACAGTCTACCTAGATGACATTCTAGTGATCAGTAAAAGCACCGAGCAACACAAATCACATGTACACAAAGTATTTCAAATGAATCCATGACTGGATTTAAATTGAAAGAGGGAAAATGCAATTTTTTCATGGAAAAAAATAAAATATCTTTGTTAAATTATAAACAAAAATGGTAGAAGGCCAGACCCAGAGTTAGTTAGAATGATAAAAAATATGCCGGTTCCGGAAAGCGTATCGTCACTACAAAGTTTTCTTGGTTTAGCAAATTATTATAATGTGTTTATTCCAAACATGCACAATTTGCGAGCTCATCTTAATGAGCTATTAAAAAAAGAAAAAGATTGGGTCTGGACAACAGAATACCAGGAGGCATTTGAAAAAATAAAAAATATCCTCACATCAGAATTATTTTTAATGCACTACAATCCAGATCTCAAAATCATTGTGGCTACTGATACTAGCTCATACGGCATTGGAGCCTGCATATTACAAAAAATGAAAATGGATCGCTAAAACTTACTGCCCACGCATCTCGTACATTACTACCTGCAGAAAAAAGTTACTCACAAATCGAGAAAGAGGCATTGAGTATTATTTTTACAGTCACTAAATTTCATCAATTTGTTCATGGAAGACATTTTCTGTTGCCAACGATTTATGGGTCAAAAAAGAGATTACCAATGCACACTGCAAATAGACTGCATAGATGGGGGGGGGGCATGCTCCTCGATTACAATTATAAAATGGAGTTTATTCCATTATCAAAAATTAGTGATTCTGATGGATTATCTAGACTCATCCCAATATATGCTGAGCACCTTGAAAACACAGTGATTGCTTCCCTACAAACTGAGGAAGAAGTAAAAATTACATTGTGTAACACCATTAGGAGCTTCCAGTAATACTTGAAGAAATAAAAGAAAAGTCATTAGACAACGATTTTTTTAAAAACATATAAAAGAAAAGAAAGACACCAACAAATCTCGGAAGTGTATGAAGTAGTTATGTACAGTGATCGAGTGGTTATTTCAGCAACATTGCATACTAATGAAAAGTTATGTGTATTGGACAAGCATGGACAAAGACATTGGAAATGCGGTGAAACTATGCAAAGGTTCTGGCTGAAACCTGACTGACTGTGGTCTAGGACTCATATAGATTTTGCTGTCCCACTGGATGATTTCTATTACCAAATAGTGGTGGACAGTTTCTCAAAATAATGGAAATATTAAAATGTAAGAAGTCTATTCAATTTGTGATGAAGTAGATTTTTTTGTTTCTTATAATTGTTAAAAGAAAAGAGCTTTGTCTTAGTAGCATTAAATGTTACCATCCATTCATGTCACCTTTTCACTACAGACTGAAGGTCATTTTCTAAGGATACGGCCATTGCCTTGGATATGTGTGTTCGTTTTGCCCACATGCTGAGAATAGAATGTGATGTCATCAGCAAATATACCTATCTTAGACACGATTTCATCAGGGAGGTCGTTTATGAAAATCAGGAACAATAATGGCCCAAAGACTGACCCCTGGGGTACACCTGCATTTATATCATGTTGTTTAGTACAGCCATCAAGGACAACCTGGATCTTTCTTTTGGCTAAGAAGGATACGACGATCGAGTGGTTATTTCTGCAGAATTACAGAAAAGAATACTAAAATAATTTCATGTCGATCACTCGGGCATTTCGAGAATGAAAATGTATATTGGACAAAGACATTGAAAATACAGTGAAACTATGCAAAGGTTGGCAGTGAAGACATCTGTAAAGTTCAGACCCTGGCCGAAAACAGACTGTGGTCTAGGATCCATAAATTCTGCTGGCCTGCTACATGGCCCGCTACATGGCCACTGTACAGTTTCTCAAAATGGTCGGAAACATAAAAATGTAAAAAAAAAACAACCATGTTAGTAACTATTAGTTTTTTACATAAATTGTTCGCCTGGCTCGGGGTTGAATAAGAATCAGCAATTAAAGAAATAGTTTCCGGCCATAAAATTGCCCTGACAATGAAAACATATTTTTCTAATATTTCAGACAATTCTAAGACGCTTTTTTCTGCCCCCCAAAAAATTATCAGTTAAATTTCATTAACTGATAATTTTTGGCAGAGATTCCATTTCAAATTCAATACTAATTGTTTTTTTATAACCAGTTAAAGCTTTTAAACATTTAAAAGTTACATTTGTTTCGAATTCACCATGGAAACTGTTTTTCTTATATTGCAGAGAAACTTTTTTCTTTGAAACTTGTTGTAAATTAGCCATTAATGCAATATATCTACTTTAAAAGCAAAATTCCTTTGGTAGGTAACCTGGTAGGCTCATTAAACAAATCTAAAACACCTGATGTTTCGTTCTTAGACTTTCAGAAAAAATATCAGAAAAAAAATATCAGAAATAATTGAAATGATACATGCAAAAAGTTCTCATCCTGAGACTTCGATATAACAAGTAAACACTCACACAAACAAATTGAAAAATCACTGACATTGTTTGCTAAGTATCTTTGTTTACGTTCTTTTTATCGAAATATTACGTACTTCAACTACTTGCTTTTTGTCTGACACTTTATGCATATCGTCTTATAAGTATTTTATAAAAGTAGGGGTTATCTATACAAGAAAATACGTATAAATATTGCGAGAAATCAGAATCTTACCTCTTCGAAGAAGAAATGCTGATATTCTAAGGTAAAAAAACGTATATTGTTCTTCAAAGAAAATTTAATATTGAAGCTCGAGATATTGAAAGTTTGGTAAAGACCTTACAACTTACTACAAAGCTTAATATGTAAAGAATAGTTTCACATAGCATTTTTAGATTTATATTGCAGATTATAGTAATTATCGTAACCCCGTAATAGAACGGTGTCTCTTCATTCTCTTTTCCTATCAATGCTGGTGTTCCTCAGGGCTCTATTCTAAGCCCAACACTATTTCTTCTCTATATAAATGATCTTCCAGAGAATATTGTTCAGAAAATTAACATCTATGCTGATGATACCACTCTCTATTCTGGTGTTGCTTCTCGCCCATCTCCCTCGGATCTCTAGAAAAAGTTCTGTTCATTGGTCGAAAAGTGTCACTTTCATCGCTGAACACGCAGATTGAATGGATGCATCTAAAGAACGGATCAATTTCTTTTGAGCTTCAATTTAAAATTTGAGAAACTACACATCACAAAAATAGATTAAAAATAGATTTGAACAAGACTCAAACTTGTATCATCTTGTATTATCTTGTATAGCTTTTCATATCAACTCTTTCTCGTGTGCAACATTGGCAATTGAGATGAGAAACAGGAGAATTTAACGAAATTATTTCTCATTCATGAAAACACAACACACACACACATATATATATGTATATATATATATGTGTGTGGATAAAAGGTGAATGTGCATAGAGCAACAAAATGAATGAAAGGGTTATGAAAGCAGAATTTGTCTTTTTAAAGTTCTAAGGAAGTCAATGAAATGGTAAGTAGCAAGTGTATATGAAGGGAATATTATATATATATATATATATATATATATATATATGTATATAAATATTTAAGAGAGTAGAAAGTGACTGGTGGGTTTACTTTCGGCAGCTTCGTAACTCTCGCTTCTCTTCCCTTCGCTTATTTTGTCCTTTAATCCTCACATTTCATGAGCGATGTTTCTGACAAAGGGAGAAGAATTTCTGTTTCCTGGGTCTGAATCCATCCATCTAACACTTATCGTTCGTTAGCTTTTGACCTTGAAGTAGTATTTTTTCTTAGCTCCTTACATCAAGTGGCTTCATGCCTTGTCTGGAGCGATTTCCATTAAAAAAAAATATTCCTTGTCCACTTGATATTTGACCACAATTAGATAAAAAAAAAAACTTATTAAAGTTTAAAAAAAAACAAAAAAATCACTGAAAACTTTGATTCTTCCCATATTTATTGATGTGTTTCCAAATATTTTTTTTCATTACTTTTTTCAGCTTCAAAATGCAACTGATGATCCTCCGCCATCGTCGAGTAACATCATTCTAACGAATGCAATGCTCTGTAATGCCAAATGGAAAAGGGGAAGTATCCAGGTTGCAAAGAACAGCACCCTAATGAACTCCAAAGATGAAGAGTGGACTTGCACAAAAGGACTTCTCTATTTGAAGATCACAGACAAGTCAGAGAAACACACAAAACGGCCATTGTATCCATGCCCGGTTTTTCTCTTGAAAGGGGATTTGAATTTATCCAAAAGAAATTCAACCATAGAAATTAATTTGCCTATTATCGGAGACACTCTTTTGTTCTACGGAAGAAAAGTCCATTTACATTTTCTTCATGACGATTAAGAAATTGGAACTTTTTCCTTTTTTTGTGCATAATTAAAATAAATATAAATTTTCTGATAAAAAAGTGTTTCTTTTTGTTTTGATAAGCATAAAAATGATCCAAGTAAAATGGGATCTGTGCCTCAATAACTTTGAACTGAAGATTAACTGCCGTTTCATTTATGCGTGCACATCTACACCTGGTTTAAAAAGGACAGCCTTATTTATTAGCAGATATAAAGTCAGGTTTTTAAAAATAATTTGTTCCCATGGATGGCGGCACCGGGGGGGGGGGCAGGGGGGGCCCAAGCCCCCAACTTTTTGACTTGGCACCCCCACTTAACGTTCATCAATAATGAAGTTATATATGCATGTGTTTAACCGCCCCCCTCCCACACTTTTTAGGAGAGCCCCCCCCCCCCCCCACACACACTTTTATAACTGTGCCGCCGGTCCTGGTTCCTCCCATAAAAATGACGAATTCAATAAAACAACATTTCTGAATGTTCAAAATGTATCTCCATTTTTTATTCAAATTTTGACTGTTATGGTTCAGATGGTGTTGGCCATGCGTCAAAAGAGGCAACCAAAATGACAATTCAAAAAATGGTACAATACAGTAAAAGAAAATGAGATATGAAATCCCAAACAACAAACTTGATAGACTGGAAAACACAGAACTCGAACCTGAGTCCGAATCAAGCATACACATCTGACACAAAAAGAAGAGATAATACTATACACATTTGACATAGGTTATGCATTTATGCTTTATTGAAGAACAACAAATGATGATTCATTCATGACATCTGTATGCACAATAAAACATTTTCTCATCAAATGCTTTGATCTGGTCAAAAAAGTGAAAGATTTTACAGCACAAACAATACGAAAACAAATGCTATTTCAAAAAGCAGCTGTTCTATACACAAAACTCTTAAAGATCTGACAAATTCAAAACAAACATTCCTACCAAGTTCTATGA